>JADLZN010012225.1:43902-189613 GCA_018155175.1 Sinocyclocheilus anophthalmus
ACTCATTATGATCAACTGTGACTAGACTTGACTGAGGAAGATCAGTGGTGACTAGACTTGATTGAGGAAGATCAACTGTGACCTGACTTTCCTCATGACGGTCAGTTGTGACTTGACTAGACTCATGAAGATCAGCTGTGACTAGACTTGGCTCATGATGATCAACTGTGACTAGACCTGAATCAGGAAGATCAACTGTGACTAGACCCGACTCATGAATATCAGCTGTGACTGGAAAAGACTCATGATAATAAACTGTGACTCGATTTGACTCATGACGATCAACTGTGACTTGACTTGACTCAGGAAGATCAGCTGTGACTTGACTTGACTCAGGAAGATCCATTGTGATTTGACTTGACTCAGGAAGATCAACTGTGGCTTGACTAGACTCATGAAGATCAACTGACTTGACTTGACTCATAACTATCAACTGTGACTTGACTGGGCGCTGCAGTGTCCGCCATTTTGTGAGCGTGCTCTAGTGCGGCCGCCATTACACGAGTGAGTGCGGGGTCACGTTCCTCTGCGATACCCACAGTGAACGCTGAACCAACAGACAACAGAGCATAATCCACAAAATCACTTAGGGAAGAACGGGGACCCTCACGGATTAATCGTGTCTTTAACGGTTCATTTATACCCTCACAAAAAAAGTCTATGAGCACATAGTCAGGCAGATCAGAAAAATATGCAAGATCCAAATACTCCTGCACGTAATCCTCGAGCGCTCACCAACCCTGCTCGAGGGCTAACAACAGTCTCGCAGAGGGGGGTCCATACCAGGCCAGAGTCCACAGAAAAAGCCGCTGAATCCTTGTGTGGCCGAGTATTCTGTAACGGGGCTGACGAGACGTGAGACGTGCGGATCCATTCGCAAAGCTTTATTTTGGAGAAGACAGAGACGTGGTCATAAAGCAGGCAGGGTCAAACAGTGGCAGACAGGTATATGGCGGGCAAGACACAAGAATAGTCCTAGGGCTAGCGTAGGTCACTGATAAGCAGACAGAATCAAAAAGGGGCAAGACTAAAGGAGAAATCCAGGAAACCAGGCGAAGATCGAAAACCGCTAAGGCTAAGGCTAAGGCTAAGGCTAAGGCTAAGGCTAAGGCTAAGGCTAAGGCACAAATGAGGGCTCTGTAGTGTAGCTATCTGGAGATAAGCGCTGAACAATACTCGGCAGAGGGAAGGGATCAGAGTGAGTGTTAAATAGTGAGGGAGTGATATGAAACAGCTGGGTGCAATCAGTGTTAACAGCTGTGTGCAATCCCGTGCTGAGTGCAATCAGTGCAATGAATGATGGGATATGTAGTCCGGGGTGATGTGCAACAGTGTGTAGTGCGAGAGTTAATGAAATTGGAAAGGGTGACCTCTGATGGCTAGCAGATGGAAGTTCCTGGACCGGATTCGTGACAATCAGGTGTTAAATTAAAGGCATAGAGCGTGTATCCGTTTAGAAATTCCTGTCGATCTATTGCCAGAGGCTGATTTTTAAGATGTCTTCCGGTAGATAATACGAGTTGATAAAAGTCCCTCACAGCAGAACCATTCTCATATTCCGACTGAAACGGTTTGGATGGAATTTGGATACTGTCTCGATATAAAGCCAAATATTCCAGGTTAAAATGTTTAAAAGCAAATGGATTTTTATCATACGCCCCTGAAAAGGAGGAATTTTCTGTCATTGCTAAAATGACAGATTTCGGTAATGTTCCGAGAAAAAGATTTTCTTGATTTGACACGCGAGAACCTGCCGGTATAGAGAAATTCTTCAGACACACACGGTCTATGGGGTATTTAGCAGTGGTTGATAGAAGTGCCTGGGCGTGTCCCAACCAAACACCGGGTGAAACAGAAACTTTTTTCACAAAAAGAGATGCTGATAGGATATTGAGTTTATAACCAATAGCGTCATCTCGCATTAGACAGAACTCGTCTTTAGCTCGTGTCATCAGTTTTATATCTACACCATTCAACATTAATTTTTCTTGAAAGAAAATATCGCTATGAATGGGGGCTAGTAATTCTATGACATTACTAGCGTTGGTAAACGCGGCTCTCGTCATTAACCCCGTATTTTCTCCTGCGGGGTCGGTAGCATCCATGTGACCCAGTATTTTTGTAGAACAAATCGGCTGAAAAGACACTTTCGAGGGTATCTTTTCCAAAATTAATCAGAGCTTTGATCGAACATCTGTAGGGATACGTACTGGAACTCTGTGTTATCAGATGATCACCTAGAGAAACATCCACCTGTGAGAATATACATGCGCCGGGGTGATTTATTAAACCAACAGGTGCATCATCTGCTATATTAGAGCCGCCGGGCGTGGTTATCTTGATTTGTGTGTATAGCAGAGTATTATTCAAATCTGTGTAATCTTCCCCCGTCCCTGGTATAAAAAATTCTAATGGCGATGAATCCGTTATTGCAGATAGAGGTGGTATTTCAACCTATGTATTTTTTTAAATTGATGTCTGGGTCATAGGAACTGTAAATAAATCTAGCTCAGATTTAATACATTCCTCCGACATGTTGTGGAATAGAGCCATGTTTAGAAAATAGTGTTCAGTGGTCTTTTGACACGGACGGTTTTGTTTACACGTTTCGCGCGGACACGTCGTATGCGTTTTGCAACAGTACGCTTCTTACTAGTACGTTTAGTCTTCTTCACTTGGCCACTCCCCCTACGCATTTACACCCCGGACGGTTTAAATGACCCTCGTGACATAACCATTAACCCGTTGCCGTTTTGTCCGCTATTATTATTATTATCGTTATACGATCTCGATAGGGCCGTGGTTACAAACTTTGCTAGCTATATTTCTTGCAGCATTTTTTAGATGTGGTTTTGCTATACTAAAACCTCTTTTCAACAGCGGTAGAGCTGTCCTGAAAAGTGCTCTAAAAATCCCTCCTATCCCCGATCCATACATAACCGGTCCGCCTGCATATCCTGGTAACCCGTTACCTGCTTGGTTCTGATAGTACGCGACATATCGTTCCGGGTCCATAGTTGTGCAGTAGTTTTATTAAAACAAAAACCGATTTCACCTGTCTGAAGTGCAGTTTAGCCACAACTTTACCGTAAGTGAAACGTACGTGTTTGTTCTGGTCATCTTTAACCTCGATGCAAATGTCTGTAATATTAGATTTATTCACAGCTACGTAATGTGGTTTATCGAATCTAACACTGACGAAGTCATTAGATGCCCCGTCTATATGTACAGTTCTCAGTAGTGGTACATATGAATCACCGACTGGTTGATACTCGATCATATCAGTGTATATATACATGTTATAGAATGACCCTCTTATGTCAGCCTGATGCGGTGCATACGTCACAACAGGTGCACCATCAAAATGATCTTCGTGAGGTTGATTTACAGATCCTAGAGACACACTAGGTTTTAATCCTAAAATAATAGCCAACTTCCCGTAAAATACCAAAGATGTGTTCGCCGGTGCTTTTAGAAATATCCTATTTTTGATGTGATCATAACCAAGTGTCACTCTCGGTGGAAGATTAGCATTTATTTCTCATCATAACCCAGTATATTGGGGGCGGTGTTAATAATAAATGGCGCATCCTCCTCATTAAATGTGTACCAGGAAATAGGATAGTAAAATTCTATTAATCCGACTTCCCATTGACCTTTGAGGTTCATGCTTTTTGCAAGTCTTATTTTGTAATTAGAAATACTATTGTCAGGATAAACATCCATTGATGCGTTGCATGGTAGCGTAATGTAAAAACCGACCTCGCCCATGATGCAGATTTTCACAAATGATACTTATGACAACCACGCTGCTACTTTAAGGGATTCTGTATGTCCGCAATCTCCCGTTTTGGCAACCATGAGGAAAATTTAGGCGGCCATCCCCACCATTTGACAAGACAAAGCACCTCGCGGCCCCTCCTTTTTTCTATCTAAAATCTTTTCTATTTTAAACGACTTATCTTGATTCACAATAATTTTTTGTAATTCTTTTTCATAAAAACACCTGTCGATAACATCCCAATCGTAATCTTGTAATCTGTACACAGATGGCGTCTGAGGTATACACGGCTATAGTGAAAAACTCTTCGGTGTAATTCTGTTCGTACCCCTTAGAAAATAAGTTTCTAACTCTAGATACTCTAACCACATCACCTATTTTATACCTAAAGACAGTTGGGCCTTTATGCAGCTTTCCGTACAAACTATTAAAGTTCAGCCAAGCCCTCCACATAACATAACATCTCATCTCTGAGCTCACACAGAACAGTGTCGACAACACCCTGAATTCTTTGCAGATGCGGTGTTAAACCGAACAGCTTCAAGGTTCGGGCCAGAATGAGATCAGGTTTAGACAGTCTATGCGACAGTTGTTCAAAACACCCCAGAAAATAGTACGCAGGTGCCTCATAGAGACATGAATGTTGTGTTTGCGAAGGATGATCGACCTGACAACCATAACAATCTTTCTTCAGCTGTCTGTCAACCAGATGCTCCAGAATTATTGCAACAACATGTAACCCAGACTCAAATTAGTCTATTTGCAGTCTAAGTCAAGGTTCAAGGGAAAAAAAAAAAAAAAAAAAAAAAATCTAAATCAGCATGATTACATATTTAACTAAATAATTATGTGAAAGAACAGCAAGAAAAGAAAAACTTGTGACAATGTAGTAGTTTATTAAAATGAGTATGCTAAATCCTTTATTTTATTTTTCATATAAGCTTATGTAAAGTATGCAGTTAAAAAAAAAAAAAAAAAAAAAAAATGCATCCATGAGAATTGGTGTAATAGCACTGCAGATGTTCGTCATCCAATTAGAGAAACCATGCAGCAGTGCTGACTCCTCCCCCGGAGAATGATGCTGACTCAGCTCTGTGAGCAACGCTGGTAGAACGGAGATAGAATACAGAGAAGAGAGAGATTTAGAGAATTTATTGATGAAAAATACCTAAAAGAAAACGCAAGAATTTCATCTAGGATTAGTTTTGTTAAAACTACATCGATTGATAATTTTGGAAAAAAACTTATCTGCATAGAGTTCCTGTTGATCTGTAAATGTTTAAGGCCAAGCTAACGTAAACAAAGCTAATCGTTGGTTCATCTGGTGTAACCGGGAAAGAAGACCAATTAACAAAAACAGTTAATATACAGAGGAATCGGTGAGTTGAATGTATATTTTGATAAATGTGGTGAACTGTGAGTGTTTTGCATTAATGTGAAGACTCAGCAGAAAATATCTGTGTTTCACTGTGTGTAAAGTGTGACGTATGTTGTTAATTGTTGTTCAGAAGTTGCTGAATGATGCTAATGTAAAGTAACTTCACTAAGGATGTTGTTCTGTTGTGTGCAGGCCAGTTTTTGCATGTATATGTTTTGAAGTTGGATTTGCTTACTGCGGATTGCGTTTTTGTTGTGGATGCATCGAGTCTCATGTCGAATGAAGGAAATAGATGGCGAGCCACCGTAAAGACTGGACTTGGATCTCCTTTCTCACCTTCCATTGGATTTGCATCGTTCCGGCGTTTTCGTTTATCTGTGCGAGTTCTTCTCTTTGAACTTAAGGATTGAGGTATCTTTTTTCTGTTGGATCTGACATTTTCTAAGAATTAAGGGAGAACATTCTAATTCTCTTTTGGACTGACATGTTTGAACTGAAAATAATTATTTGAACTGATAAGAGGTGATATGTGTTTTCTATATTATTATCTTTAATTGTTGATGTGGTAATCCAAAGGTATTGTAAATTTATTTGTTAGATTATATTGGCTGGAAATGTAAATTTAATTTTGGTTTGGAAAGGTAACTTCACCAAACACGCTGGAATTAGGAAACAAAGAACTATAATCTAACCCAAACTATTAAAACCTGTTAATCAGGTGTAACTAAATCAAACCTAAAGCCACTAAAGCAAATAATAAGGGAACTCAGAACAAAAGCAAATTCGTAAAAAGGGAAAAGAAGGAGCTAAATCTTTGCCTTTGGTTTTTGCATTTTTTTGTTTAATTTGGGAAATTGTTTATTTTTGTGACCAAGTTAAATCACAACTGATTTGTTTCCTTTTCATTTACAATGTATTGTTGATTTAAAATTATATATTTTTCCCTTATTGTTTAATTATTTCATTTAAATCACTATTTTCATATAAATGAGTGTGTCTGAAAAAAAATCTATGTGTGTGTGCCTTTTGCCTCCTACGACTCCTGTGTCTTCTGATTAGCTATTGATCCGGTACATTGAAATTGCTGAAAGATCAATATTAGTTCACATTTCGAAACTTTGATTTCAGCAAAGCAGGTGTTACAAACAGCTTTAATGAGCTTATGACCGGTCACACCGATGCAGCCGTCGACTGTGTCCGAGACGGCTTCAGAAGTTGTCAGATGATCCAGCGTGAGGAGGTCTGTACTTTGCCAGGAAAGCGAGATATGGTAACCGAGTTCTGTACAGGATTTGTTCACCCAGGTAGCATTGTCCGGCGCCGTCCCTGGTGCGGATGCGGAGTCGTCGCATACAAAACTAGGAGGAGCTGAAGTCTTTTCTTGGGTAATGTTGGTGGCGATATCGCTTGAAGTGTATTTCCTCTGAGAGTACGGGGTCATCTGTATTTAATGATTATAGAATGTAGGCGGAGCTACGTGAACCCCTCTCTGACTGGACACGCACCATTCAGGGTGAAACAATCTCACTTTTATGTTGTTGTATCTGTCAAGTTCTGCTTGCAAAGCCCTGTCAAACGCCTCGCACCACTTAAACAATTTGTCTATCTTACCGAATATGTCTTCTAACGCAGAGACGTCTTTCCATTGAAACAAAAATGTAATGGTATAGTATTTGAGATGATCCTCTTCAGATATCGGCCAAACGCGTTCAGGTAGGTCCAAGCTGTGATCGCTACAAAGTATATAAACATAATCATCAGCGTACTTGTTGTGAATACCTGGAGTGATACCATTCCACTCCCCTATGAACAGAGGGTCATCGCACCCATCTTTTAGATCACGCCAGACATAGTTGTAAAATAAACACCAATCTTTTAAGGTGAAAAACAGCTCAGAGTCGTCGCACATATCGTACGTGAACCTCTCATCATTGTCCACGGTACTCAGTCTGACCTCCGGGTTGGTCTTGTCAAAGTTGTAACTGCAAATACAGTTACCGGATAAATTAAACTCATACTTAACATTATCCAAAGGTTCGTGGAGAAATTTGGCCAGACACGGACCATGTTTCAACTTCCTCGGTGCCAGAGTAAGATCACTCATAGCAAACTCAACACTCTTCTCTGGAGATTTAGGTGATGATGCCTCAGCCATTGTTACAGAATAATTTCCTGTTTTTCCAATTCACAAAAGCACCGTTTGTATTTTGCGTCTAGGTAAGGATGTTATTCTCAACAGACCCCTTTTTAAACACGTTACAACCCGTTTGGGTGATTAGCACTCCTCCGCTGTTAGGGGTTGGGTTTGTAGGTGTGGCCTGGCTTACGCTCTCCTGAGCTCATTCCGAGTTTTGACAGCAGTGTGTGAGGATGATCTGACGGAAACAACGTGAGATGAGAGGGTCTTTTTATTTTGTTTAACTTGTGAAAAACTCTAACTAGTTTTAAATTGTAATGGTAGAGTACAACATAGACTTTGCCAAGTATCGTATTGCTTAACGGTCTGATCTTTTTTTTTGTTTTAGATCACGGTGAGATGTCAGCATTTTTTATTTTATTTTCTAACTTGTAACAGACTCCCAAACTTTTAAATTGTAATGTTACAAGATTTTGACTGCCACGTACTGTTTAACAAACTATCTGATACTTTTTTTATTTTTTTGTTTAGATAGATGGTCCGTACTTTTCTTTTTATTTTCTAACTTGTAACAAACTCTAACTAGTTTTTAAATTAACAACACTTAAATATTTGTCTTGATCCGTTTTTACTCTTTTCTGGAAAAACAGTCATTACATTGTTTATATACCGCATATGTTTGATGTTTTTCTTGAAATGATGTGTGTGAAAACTTTAATAAAAACTTCCCTTATCCATTTAATAATCATCACCAAAAGATTAATTCATGAATTGGAATGATCCGATTGCAGCTGTTCTCGAGTCAACAACTCACTGATTCAAATGATCCGTTTAGTGCGAGTCTCCAGTCTACTGAGAACCGGGAGATCTTGTGAGCGCGCGCGCGTCTGATGCTGTTCAAATTAAGTTACTAATGTCGAATTTTAGTATTAATTATTGTAACTCATATCTAAATCATATTAAGGTCAAAGTTGTCAGTTGTTTGTGAACTAAATCTGCTATAAAGGGTGATCTGTTTAAGCCCACTGAAATGCTTGAATGAAGACACATTAACATCAGAGTCTCTGTTTTATGTAATAAAATAACAAAGATTAATTAAAATAACTCATGCACGTTCATCTTCCCCGCTGCTGTAAAGTTAGCAGTTTTACTAAAATGCTATGCATTTCGCCCTATGTGACCTCTGTTTTTATATTGTTTGTCAGCACACATTATTATTATTATTATTTAGTCATTTATCAGATGCTTTTATCTAAAGCAATCAATTGTTGTATTAAAACAACTAAAACAGATCCAAAACTAAAAGCTAAAACTTTATAAATACTACTTGTACACATTTTAAAAATGAAGAGATTAAATAAAAATGACAAATGCATACAACAATATTTCAAAACTTAACATTTACATGAAAAACAAAAAATAAAGCTAAAACAATTCAAAATATTAAAGAACAAAAGGTATAAGAGTATAATAATGATTCTAACAACACTAAGCCAAACACCAAAAAAACAACTACATATGTGTATATACAGTGGGGAAAAAAAGTATTTAGTCAGCCACCAATTGTGCAAGTTCTCCCACTTAAAAAGATGAGAGAGGCCTGTAATTTTCATCATAGGTATACCTCAACTATGAGAGACAAAATGAGAAAAAAAAATCCAGAAAATCACATTTGTAGGATTTTTAAAGAATTTATTTTGCAAATTATGGTGGAAATAAGTATTTGGTCAATAACAAAATTTAATCTCAATACTTTATATACCCTTTGTTGGCAATGACAGAGGTCAACGTTTTCTGTAAGTCTTCACAAGGTTTTCACACACTGTTGCTGGTATTTTGTCCCATTCCTCCATGCAGATCTCCTCTAGAGCAGTAATGTTTTGGGGCTGTCGCTGGTCAACACGGATTTTCAACTCCCTCCAAGATTTTCTATGGGGTTGAGATCTGGATACTGGCTAGGCCACTCCAGGACCTTGATATGCTTCTTACGAAGCCACTCCTTCGTTGCCCGGGGGGGGTGTTTGGGATCATTGTCATGCTGAAAGACCCAGCCACGTTTCATCTTCAATGCCCTTGCTGATGGAAGGAGGTTTTCACTCAAAATCTCACGATACATGGCCCCATTCATTCTTTCGTTTACACAGATCAGTCGTCCTGGTCCCTTTTGCAGAAAAACAGCCCCAAAGCATGTTGTTTCCACCCCCATGCTTCACAGTAGTTTTGGTGTTCTTTCTCCTCCAAACACGACAAGTTTAGTTTTTACCAAAAAGTTCTATTTTGTTTCATCTGACCATATGACATTCTCCAATCCTCTTCTGGATCATCCAAATGCTCTCTAGCAAACTTCAGACGGGCCTGGACATGTACTGGCTTAAGCAGGGGGACACGTCTGGCACTGCAGGATTTGAGTCCCTGGCGGTGCAGTGTGTTACTGATGGTAGCCTTTGTTACTTTGGTCCCAGCTCTCTGCAGTTCATTCACTAGGTCCCCCCGTGTGGTTCTGGATTTTTGCTCACAGTTCTTGTGATCATTTTTGACCCCACGGGGTGAGATCTTGTGTGGAGCCCCAGATCGAGGGAGATTATCAGTGGTCTTGTATGTCTTCCATTTTCTAATAACTGCTCCCACAGTTGATTTCTTCACACCATGCTGCTTACCTATTGCAGATTCAGTCTTCCCAGCCTGGTGCAGGTCTACAATTTTGTTTCTGGTGTTCTTTGACAGCTCTTTGGTCTTGGCCATGGTGGAGTTTGGAGTGTGACTGTTTGAGGTTGTGGACAGATGTCTTTTATACTGATAACGAGTTCAAACAGATGCCATTAATACAGGTAACGAGTGGAGGACAGAGGAGCCTCTTAAAGAAGTTGTTACAGGTCTGTGAGAGCCAGAAATCTTGCTTGTTTGTAGGTGACCAAATACTTATTTTACCGAGGAATTTACCAATTAATTCTTTAAAAATCCTACAATGTGATTTTCTGTATTTTTTTTTTTCTCATTTTGTCTCTCATAGTTGAGGTATAGCTATGATGAAAATTACAGGCCTCTCATCTTTTTAAGTGGGAGAACTTGCACAATTGGTGGCTGACTAAATACTTTTTTGCCCCACTGTATATATATATACACAGTAAAAAACGCAGTGTCAATTTAACACTTAAAGTGTCGATTTTAACACTACTAAAGATCATGTATGGTCCCAATCTGTCTAGTGTTAAAAGTACACCGTTCGTAGTGTTGAATTTTTAGTGTTAATATAGCACCTTACAGTGTAGAAAAATTACACTCCGAGTGTAAAGTGTTACACTTGCTATTGTTGTTTAAATTTTACACTATGGGGTATTTAACACCCCTGGTGTTGTTTTAATCCTTTAAGTGTTATTAATAAAGTACTCTTTTAAGTGCAAACAAAAAAATGCTATTGTATGGTGTTAATGTACAAGATTAGACATAAAATCAAGAGTCTTCAGACAGATGTATAAATTTCAACGTTTATTTAACAAATGGGCAAAGTGGCAACTTTAATTAACCTCTACACATCTGATATATGTTTTAGTCAGTCACATTCATTAAGTGTTGCACAGAAACATAAAACACAAAATCATCAAACTTACCTAGACATGAACAAATATGACAGGTAAATTTGACAGTTGTGTAGCATCCATGAATGATGTTCCTCGTTGTCCCATCAGCGAGCAGGTATGGCTGTGTGGTCTCTTCTATGCAGTCAAGCTGTTCTTCTTGTTGGTGCCTGCAGATTAAAGACAAAAATAACACTCAAGGTCAGCTCTCCAACTGATTTTATTTACATTAGTCTTTAATATTCAACTCATCTGGCAATATTTTTAGGCAGACAATAGGTAGTGACAGAAATGTCCAAATGTACCTTTTTGAAGATGTTTTTCAGCTTGATAGGACGACATTTTTCCAGCTCCCTTGCAGCCTTGTGGTGATGGTGGAATCAAATGAAGTAGGAGACCAATTGATGCAATATCGCTGTCCCATTCTAAATAACAGATATGACAACTTTAGCAAAAAAATGCATGAACACAGAATATAGATAAAGCATTAATATAGATCAGTGTTCCCTTTCAGTCAGTCACGTTCTACGTTACGTCAGTCGTGACTGACGAATTGGGATCTCGCCCGAGAGCCCAATCACCTTCGAGTGTAAACTAAACAAGCCAATGACAGTTGGCGTGCGTGTTTCGCAACGCGCACCTCGCCTTGCAGCGCGGGTATAAAAGGAGAGCGTATGCAAATGCACATTAGCTTTTCGCTTCGGAGCCGAGCCTTTTCAGGACGAATCTCCGCGAGTGTTTGGGAAACAGCTGGCGTTGGTGTTACGGCGTGTCAGTGGGGGTTGCCATTCAGTGCTGCTCATCTTCAGTGTGCTGCAGCTGCCATTCTGCGGTCTCGCCGCTACCTCCCCTGAGGGCTTTAGCACTCTCTCTAAAGGAGTGTTTCCTTTTTTTCCTAAAAGAGCAAATGTCTAAAAGAGCTCCACGAGCGACGGGCGTCTTTTTAAAGATGGCTTCCCGCTCGTGCGTTTCTGGATGCGGTTGTTTCCTGCCTCCATCTGATGGTCATGATCGCTGACTCTCGTGCCTGGGCTTACAGCATGCTAAAGCAGCGCTCATGGATGAGTCATGTACTCAGTGCGGGAACATGACCATCGCGATGTTCCGGTCTAGATACCTCCTCATTAAACGAGGGTGTATCCCCCTTGCCATGCCCCGCTCTAAATCTTCCGGTTTTTTCGCGGAGTTCTACTTCGGTTCAGGTCCGGGAGACCTGAGGGTTTACAGTGAGAGCTTCCCCGTCTAGTACGTCTCCGCGGGCCTCTCATTCCTCAAGCATGTCGCACCACCTGGTGTTTCCGGACGAGTGTGCTGGGTCCTCGGACAGGGCAGGGTCCAGCATCTTGTGTGGGACACAGGCAGAGGACAGGATGTCGATCGCTGCATCGGAGGGCTAGCTAGGCTCTGGAGATGAGGATTCGGCTGTGCTGCCTCCGTCAGGATGAGTGGCGTTGCCCGAGTCAGATCCAGATCTGGCCGCTATGGCTTTCCCGTTCCGCCTGAGTAGTGTCGGGCCTTGCCCCCACTGGGATGGCCCTCCCCTCCTGCTTCCTCCCCACGAACCGCTGTCGAGTATGGGATGAATTGGTTTGTCCCCTGGGGGCTGCCGGCCCCCGGGTGCTCCCGGGCACCCAACCTCCCCCCGTTTTCCATTCTTTCCCCCGTAAAGGCCCAAATGAGGAAGGTTACTAAAGTCTTGAGGCAAAAACCTTTTTTGTTTGTTTCTTGCCCGAAACGACCTTGGTGCCCTCCCCCGTTCGTCCCCGTCACCACCCACCCCTCGACGGGGGGGGGGCGGGGGCCCCAGGAGGTTATGGGACCATTCCCGTCGCCCGGTTTTTTGAGTTGTGAAATCCCGCACTAATGTGCCAGGCAGCTTCTTGCCCGCAAAGCCGCGCCCGCCCTTGAGGGGTAGTTCACACCTTTTTCCCATCCCAGGGGCCCTGTAAGTTCTCGTCCCGCCTTCCCCTTGACCCGTGCGTAAGGCCTTTAAGTTGTCTGCTGGGACCAGAACCGCTTTTTTCCGCCCGCCCACACCGCCATGGGCACCTCCCTTGCCAAGTCCACCAGTCCCCCAACGCGTTGTTTGGACTCCTAGTTTTGGCACCGATGGTGGTGGGCTTGGACCCAGGTGGTTGTTGCCTGCAGGAAAAACTTGCGCATGGGCGACGGCCACCTTCCCACGGCTTATGGCAGCCGAAAAGTCACGGCCGCCGGTCACCCTGGTTTCAGACCCCCACATTCCCACATGGTTGTCCATGAAGCGCCACCTATGGCCTACCTTAGTACGGAATAATGAGAAAGACCGCAATCCTCCGCTTTTCCCTGACCCCCTCCCCCGATCACCCCCAGGGCCGCCTATTCGGGCGAAGCGTTTGACAGGGCTCTGGCCCCCAACAGTGTCTCCCGCCGCACCAGACGCGACGGATGCGTCCCCCCCCCCCCCCCCCCCTCGACAACTCCTGCCCCCGCGGTCTTGCTGTGCCCGTGTAGCTGCCCCCACCGCCCCGCTGGCAAGCCCCCTCTGTTCCCCCCCCCCTGCTCGTCACCGAGAGCCACCCCTCCTTGTTGGCCTTCCATCTCCGCTCCCCATCCCCCTGTCCCGCCGCATAAGCCGCAAGCCCCTTCCCACACGTCCCCCCGCAGCGGGAAGCTTGGCCCCCCCACAGGAAAGTGGGCGCAGCCCCCCGCTCCGACCCCTTACGCCAAGCCCCTGGCAAAGCGCCAGGGTGGGCCTTGGGTCCCCCCCCGGGGGAAAACTGTCGCCCGGTTCCTTGGATCCGGGACCCTTCTTCAGGCAGAAATGGGTGAAACCACACACTCCTTTTTCCGGATTGGCCCGGGTGTTTGGAAAACCACCCCTTTTTGTTTCCCCCTGTTTTTTTTTTTTTTTCTGTTTCCCGCCGCTGGCCTTACGCCCAGCCAGTTGATTGCCCCCCACAAAACCCCTCACAGAGAAGCCGGGTTTTTCCCCCCCTTTTCCCCCCCCCTCCGGGTTTTCCCCCAAAGAGGCCCCCCCCCCGAGGGATTGCAGTGCGCGGACCCCCTCCCACCCTCCACATTGCCGTCCCCCCCTCTCCCCCTTCGCCAATGGGCCACAGGGTTTTGTTTCCCAGTTTTCAAGGACGAACCTCCCTCACCGAAGCCCCCCTTCACCAAGCCACCGGTGTATCCCCATGTAAGGTGGCCCCGCGCCGCGCACTCAATACCCCTCCCCTGTGTTCCCCTTGCGCTCCCCCACCCTGCGGTTAACACGCCGGTTGGGGTTTCCCCTAGTCGCTTTGGGGCACCCCCCCCTTGGTTTTTAGCGTGCCCCCAGGCACCGCCCCCCCTCGCCTGGCCTTTCTTTGAACACCGTCCCCATAACTCGGCTTTTATGCGAATTCAAATTCCCGCCCCGGCCGCCCCCTCCCCCAAAACGTGTTCAGTTTTGGCGTTCGGTTTTTTCCCCTCCTTGTTCCTTGGGGATTAGGGGATGCTTCCCCCCCCCCCTGTCCTTTTGCGTGCCAGAGATCGCTGTCGCCGCTGGCCGAAGGAACGCGATAACACCAGCGCCGGTCCCCCCAGCCCGGACAATTGAGGTCCAGTTTTTTTACAGCCCATACTTTTCATCGTAAAACCCCAATAAATGCATTGGGTTTTCGCAACTTCCCCTTTGACCCTGGAGCGTTTGCCCTTTAACTACCCCTTCCAATGCTCCACCCCCGTTTGTCCAGGAATTTTGAAACGCAGACACTCCCAATCTTGTTTTTTCAATTCTTGTCCCGTCCCCCACCCTTTTATCCGATTGTTTTCGCATCGATCGACCTCCCATGTGTTCCGACCTGGGGGAAAAAGGATCAACCCATCTCCCCCCCCCCCCCCTTCCCCCGCCTCTGTGGCCAATGAAATCCCCTTCTTTTTTCCCTTTGGGCCGCCGTCCCCGGGGGGTGGCATGGCAGGCCCGACTCTGGCCCCCACACCCTCCCCTCCTGCACGGACTCCCCGCCCCCTCCCCCCCCTCCAGTAAAGAACGTGCCACAAGTCCCGATGCCCTGAACACTGCACTGGGGGGTTCCCTTCCATTGCCAAGACGCTGTGTTTTTCCCACCGAAATAGTTTTTCAGAGGCTTCCTTGGGGCAATATTTGGCCAATCCCGCAGCCGCTGTACCACGGACCCCCCCCGAGCTTTGGGGTTTTGCTTTTTTTCAATTGAGACCGGCTTTCCCGCGTTTGGTGCAAAAAAAAACGGGCACTTCCCCGGTTTTTCTTTGTTTCCCCCACCCCGTTGCCCGGCCATTCGGACCACCTTCCAGCCCGTGGGCAAAATCTTTTGCCTTGTACCCCTTTGGACCAGGAATTGGTTCCCCCCCCCCTTTGCCCCAATTATCCCCAGACATGTTTTGTTTGTTTTGGTGGTCCAACAGGATGCTCTGCCCCCCGGGGCTGGGGTGCCCATTGCCAATGGGAATGCAGCTGCCCGAAGGCCCTGCCCCCCCCCGGAGCCCCCCGACTGCCAAGTGGGCCAATACCACCTTGCCCCTCGAGTGCCAAGCCGTAAATTGCTAGCGTCCGCCCCGCCCGCTTCAAAATCGCTGCTTGGCCACGAACAAGAAACTGGTCAACTGTTTCCAACGACCAAACAACTGCGACCCCGTTGCGTAAAAAACATCAACACCACCAAGGGCGGTCCCCCCCTTACCGCTCCCCGTTTGTGCCCATGTCCCGCACTCGCCCCCCCCCGCCACCCATTCGCCTCCTCTGTAGGTTTTTTAGAACATCTTGAGGTCCCCCCCCCCCCGCCTTTTGCGCCCGTTTCCACCATCCCCAGCCGAGCCTTCCATTCGTGCAGCCGACGAGCTCTTACGTCAGCCCGCCCTTCCGGGAGAATGGCCACTCCACCCCGAGACAGTCCAGCTGAATTGGAGACGCTGTGGGGACGCTCAGGTAGACCCTTTTTTTCCCTCCCTGTGCACACGTCCCCCCCATTGCCCATTTTTTGTTTTACTCCCCGGGACTGAGGGAAACCCCTTCCCGGCACAAAACGGCACCGCACTGGCGTGCAGCCCGTGCCTCAGTGCCCTCGCAAATTGGCATTTCCCCCCCCAGTGGGAGCCCTTTCTCGCAACATACCAACGGTGAGCAATGGTCCCCAGGAGGACAAAAGAGGAAGCAGGTTCCTCTTTGGTTATGCCCCCGCCATAATTTGGCCCATTTCCCCCCTGGACTTGGGTGTTTCCCCGAACCTGATGCTCCCTCGCGACATCCCCCTCCCTTGGGCCAATGCCCCCCTCTGAGGGAGGGTATTCTCCTTTCTCCGAGAGTGTGGCCCGCACCCGCAAATCCAGACTTTTTTTTTTTTGTTGGAATCCTCCCCACCTGGTGGGTCCCCCCCTGGAACGGGACGCCCTGATTTTCTATGTGTGGGGTCTTCCCCTCCAGCCGGTAAAAAAGTAACACCAATCCACTTCACCCAGAGCCCCCGGTCCCGACTACACCCCCACGACTGTACAGCCTTGAAGTGGGGAACCTGGGTTGTTTTGTGGTCGTCCCCGATTGTGTTGGTGTTCCTTCCCCACCGTGAAAGACCCCGTAGAATTCCCGTGCCTTTTCTTTCCTGCAGGGAAATGTGTGTTTTTTTGGGAGCGAAGGCGGTTCACCCTCCCCCTCCACCCTTTAAAGTTTGTTAATGTTTTTTTTGCCCCCGCCCATTGCCCCGCGAGGCGTAAAAAAAAAGGGAAAGTCCCGTTTTGGGAAGCCAACGACTGGTCATCATGTGTTTCTCAGAGGGGCCCCCAGGAGTTTTTAAATCCCCCCACGCCCCACCCCTTGTATACCCTCCTTGGGCTCCCTCCCCTTGGGGTTCCCTGCCGGCCCCTTGAAAGGTGGAGCCCCTTTTCGAGCCCCTCCCTTCAAGTTCAGTAATAGCTTTTAGTTTGTTCCTGTCCCCCGTTTGAAGACAGGTGCCCTTCCTCACCGCAATTTTGGCCTCGTGGGAAGAGGTAAAGGGGGACCTGAGAGCCCATTTTTTTTTCCACGGGGTCCGACAAACTCGTTGGGTCCCTGGAAATTTCGGATGGTTTACAAACCTCCCTTTCACGTTTTTGTCCTGAGAAACCCCCGAAACCTTGGGGGATTTAAATGTGCCCCAAAGTTTTTCCCACCCAACGCCTGTTTTTTTCGTCATTCGGGTTTGTGAACTGCAAAGCCACCTGCCCCGTGAGGATTCAAGAACCCCGCCATCACCTCTTCTGCTCTTCCCCCCCCTCCATTCCACCGCCCTTGCCGGCGTTTTTTTTCGTGGCCGTTTTACGCCCAGAGCCGTCAGGAAAACCTCAGACCCCAGCTTTTTTTTCTTTTGTCTGCTTTTCGAAGTACATCAAAAAGCGAAGGCCCCCCCCTGTTCCTTCCCAAACCAACCGACTTTTTCCCCACTGGTTAGTGGAAGGCTATAGTCCCCCCCCCCCCCCCCCTTTAGCTTTTTACCAGCCCAACGGTTGTTGTTTTTTACCCTTGCCCCCCTCAGTTGTGAGAGCCTCCACTTCCTACGGAAGTTAAGTGTCCCAATCCTATCCCTTGGGGCATTTTTGGCGCGGGGGGCGCCCATCCGATAGAGAACATTCTGTAAGAGCTGGCCGGCCTGGGTGCCCCCCCCGACGCTAACCACGTTTGCCTAGATTTTTCCTAATAATCTCCGTGTTAAAAGCCCCCGTGTCCTCGTCGTGTAAACTCTGCCCCTCCATGTAGGCCCGTAACACCGAACCTGCCCTCCGGTGAGGTCGATCCACCCTGTGCTATGCCCAAATTTCCCCCCCTTCCTACGGAACCGGATACTTTGGCGCTTTTTGTTTTGCTCCCTCATTCAGTTCCCCCCATTGGCCGAACCCCTGGTTGGGGGAGTTTTCCCTCCCCCGCAACCCTTTGGCTGTCACCCCACCAGAGGCTGTCGGCGCCCGCCCAGAAACGCCAGGGCTTTCAGCCCTCCCGTGTTTGCAAATGGCCCTCAAGGTCAGCCCCTTGTGCTGGTCCTTTTAAGGTTGGGGCCCCTTGTGGGTTAAGTGAATTCCCCCCCCCTTCGGGTGGGGATCCCACCAGGTTGGTATTTTCTTCCCCCCGACGGTACCTTCGTCCCCTCACGGTAAACGCCCCGTGTCCTTGTTCCCTTGCAGTTCCCCCCGTTATATCCCGCTGTCATCTCTGCTGCTAAGGTCGAAGTGGTGGGGGTCCCTACATACACCGCCAGTCCCCCCCATATGTGGGTTAATTTTTTCCCCACCATGATACTCCTAATGTGCAGGATTGGGCTTCCGTCAAGCGTTTCCGCCCCCTTGGGTTTAACGCTTTCCAGGTGTTTTGTTTTTACTCCCATGTAAACCCACCCTGGGTTCATGCAAACAGCAGGTGGGGGCCGGACCCACCTCTGGCCATAGCCCCCGCTGTCCCCTATCTTCCGACCCAGCCTGGTTGTGGTGGGACTTGGCCACGCTTCCCGCAGGGCACTTTTAAAGGGGTTTTTTTCCGCCCAAAATAAGTTGTGCCCCGTTATGCCCCATAATTGCATCCCCCCATTTCCTTCCCCCCCATCAACGACTGAACGTATTTGAGGAAACCGTTTGAACTGAACTGAAAGGGAACGTCCTCGGTTTTAACTTTTTTTAAACCCCCCCCTTTTCCCTGAAGGAGGGAACGAGACGTTTACAATCCCCTCCGCCGGCCTCCATCCAGCAAAAAACCTGATGTTCGTTTTTGCACCGCGTCTCCTTTCATACCCCGCGCTTGCCAGTGGCCGGGTTGGCGTGTGGGCCCGAAACCCACAGCCACGCCACTGTTCCCCCCATTTGGCTTGTTGTTTTTTATTTTTACACTCGAAAAGGTGATTTGGGCTTTATCCCCAGGCGGATTTCCCCAAATGTTCCCGTTTCCCCATTTCCCCCCCCCCCACGACCCCCTGGGGACCGTACGTTCCTCCGTTTCCCTCCCTTCAGTTAACTAGGGGTTTACACAAGTTCACGGACTGTTTTTTTTTCCCCTCCAACCCTGGTCCCCTGGGAATACCCCCCAGCTTCTGCCCATTATGTTTCCCCTCCCCTAATCAAACCACAAACCTTATCCAACTCCCATTAGCTTTCCATTCAAAGAACTCCCCAACCCTGAAAATGGTTTGGTGGTTTTGGTTCAGAATAAGGCAAATACCCATACCAAACCTGTTGGCCCATTTGTTTTTGGGGGCGCCCAGACCAGGGGGTTTTTTGAGAACACTGATATAGAATTCCTTTTTATTCTGAAAATATAGTCCCTAAACCTTAGAAAACTCGGGTTTGTTTTCAATCATCCTTTCAGCTTTTTGGATTTTCTGGAAGGCCCCCAATTGGGGTCCCTTTTTGCAGGTCTTTGGAGACGCCAGTTACTTGGCGTCCCCTTGAAAAAGACAAAACAAAGAAAAAACCATGAATGGAACAACAACATCTCTTCTCCGGCAAACCCATTCCTGCTTAAGTTTGATTGTTGTTAGTTTCCCCCCCACGCGTGGCCCCCTCGTTTTTTTCACACCCTGGCCCCATTAAGCCAACGCACCCTTGGGGGTTGACCGCAATATGCCCCAACATGTCCCCTTTGGTTATTACAGGGTTCCCCATTTTATTTCCAAAAATGAAACATTCCATCATTGTTTACTCAGTTCCCCCAAGAAGTCCCCTTGAATGAAAACTGTCCCCCACACAACCTACCCACTTTGATACTTTCCATAAAAGGATCTATCCCTGAAGAGAAAACTTAATGTCCCTACCTTAATCGTTGGTTTTTTCCCCCCCAATTTTTTTTTTTTTTTTTCCGGTTTTTTTTTTTTTTTTCCTTTTTTATGTTCACCTGATCACTGTTTTGTTTTTTTTAAATGGGAAAAAAACAATTTCAAATCCCTGTTCATTTGTAAAGCGTCGAAGTCCTCTTCCAGACAAAAATTTTGTTGGACTAAAACCGCTTTCGATTAATTTTGGAGTTGCTTTTTATGGATTCTTCCGGTTGAAACCGTTCCTTGAAGTACCACAAAGTTGGGTAAGTTTTGTGTTTGGTTAGACACTTTTGTTCCGAGTGGAAAGGAATTTTTTTTCTTCATTTAAATTGTTCTTTTTCCATTTTGTGGTTTTTTGACAATGAATGGAACGTCCCCTTTTTTGCCGGTGTTGGAATGAACAGAGAGTGGATAAGATAATTTGAAACCATTTTTTTAATTTTTATCAGACTACCCCATGTTTTCCCTTTTTGTGCAGTTTTTTGGATCATCTTTAACTGCATAATTAGTAATTCCAGGTTGTGGGAACAAAGCCCTGATTTTGTTGGGGTTGCCCCCTGGCCCCCCCAGTTTTACACTTTTAATTTTTTTTCATATTTCTTGTTGTGGGGGGTTGTTTTTAAATTTTGTAACTTGCACATATAATAACATATAAATGACAGAACAGTCCCCCCACAATTTTTGTCCTGAGCCGTCATCTTCCAGCCATTCCGCCCCTCCCGTTCCCCTTTGAAAAATGGCTTTTTCCATCAACCTCACAACTCCCCCATGTCCCCCATCCATACTCCCCCAGTTTTGTTTTGTTTTTGCCCCAATCTTTTTAATTATGCCAATTTAAATATCAATCCATTAATTATTTATTTTAAAAAACCTAAAAAAAGGGACCAAACCAAGGAACCCGTAGGATGAATGGCTTCCTGGTTTCAATACTGCACACAAGGACTTTGTTTACCACGGCAGCATTCCAACAAATTGTTTGTTTGCGGAAACCAACTGTCTTGAATGTTCATGCTATGTAAGTATAATAAAAATTTATAAGACACTTGTTTTTTTTCCTTTTTGCCTGTTGTTTTTTTTATTTTTAAATAAGAAGGTGGGTTAACATTTTAAAATATATTAAAAGTGCCACATAACCCAAAACGCCAAGTACAATACGGAGCTCGGGGTTTTTAACCTTTTTTGCAGAACCACTCACCCAGCACTGTGCGGTTTTGTCTTTGCCGTTAGAAAATTTGGAAACCCCACGCTGGTTTTAGAATCTTTGGAGAAGGTTTGTCCACGTTTCAGGGGCTTGGGGCCCCGTATGGGCGTTGGTGCCATCGTAGGGTTGTAAGCTCGGGCGTAAGGTTCCCCGACGCAGGAAAAGTAATAAATCAGCCCTTTTAAAGCCCCTATTGACGAAATTGAAAAAGTTTTTAAACGCACTCTAAAAAATTCAAGTTTTTTTTGCCATTCCCGATCCTCAAATCAAAGAACGGTTAACATGTTCCTTGCGTTATGCCCCCCAGCTGCTTGTTCTTGCAGAAAGACCCCTGCTCGTTTTGCAAGCCAGGCGAGACAGCCCCCCTTCAACCCCAGTGGTTTAGTGTCACCCCAAAAACCGAAATTGTTTAGCGCTTAATTGTTTAACAGTCCCCACCTATTACCGTTTGCAAAGCATGGGAAACAGAAAAAATTTCCCAAAACCTCAATGCTTTTTTCAAACAACAAAATGTAACTTTACCATTTGGATGAATTCCCTCTCCATTTGAGTAGAAAAAAAACCGCCCCCAATGTTTTTTGTGTTGATTCAGACTTTCCAGTTGGCTTAGGACTTCGTAGTTAAACCATGCCCTCTTTGGATGGAGGACGAGAGGATTCCTGTCCAGCGACCCAAAATTAACAGAAACCCTCCCAGCATATACAACAGAATTGGAAAAGCAACATTTTTTCCCCCCAAAAAAGTTTTTATTTTTAAGCGTAACCAATTAAATCCACTTTTTTTTTTGAAAATCGAACTGGCCCATTAGATAAAAACTTTTCGCACACTCTTCTGTACCCGGTGTTTAACGTTTAAAAAACATCTCCTGCCTCCCTCAACTAAACACGAAACCCCATAACCAACTAACTCCAAAAACCACGCCGCAGTTGTAGTTTATTTTCCTAATGTTGTTTCCCCCCCATCAAATAAGTTTTTGGGTAAAATTATCAACAAAAACCTGTTTTTTTCTGTTCCGTGTACTTTATTAAAAGAGAAAAAAGCATCCAACCCTTACACCCCGTCTCCCGGTCGCTTTTGGGAAAGAAAAAATGGCATCCCGTCCTCTTCCCAGAGGCCCAGCTTGTTCCCCCTTGAAAGTGCAGAAGTCCCAACAAATTTCGGCGGGGTTTTTTCTAATGTCCGCCTTTGGTGGGGTAAACATGGGAAAATTTTACACCATATAAAACAACACCTGAACCGAGTACTGTGTTTTAACACTGTACAAAGAATTTGATAAATTCCAACCTCCTTTGGGAAATTAATCACTTTTAAACAACCCTGCAAATAGTCCACTGCTGATTTTACTGGTGTACTACCAACCTTTATAAATTTTCCCCATTTATAATTCATTCATTTTGGTTTTGTTTTTAAAGTAAATTAAAATCCTCCAAATTTAAAAAAATAAAATGAAAAACTTTAAATTTAAAAATACCTAATAACGACTAAATAAACTTTTCAGCACCCATACTTATTAAAACTAAAATAAAAAATAAATAACAAAATGCACAATAAATACCAATCCAACAACTACCTTACACATAGTAAGAAATGGGTGTTTTAATAAAGAAAACGGAACCAGAAGTTGAAAAAAACAATTTTGTTAGGAACGATGAGAATAGAAAAAAAGGGGATATTTTTTACACACAAGCGTTAACTTTGTAGGCTTTATGTACTTGGGATTCAACCCTCGCCCGAGGTAGACCAAAAGTGGTTTAACTCCCATACCATGGGCAGAACCAGTAAAGTTCATATGTAGCCTTATTGCTAACTTTGGTCTCTCCTAAACGCAGGCTTTTGCCCCGAGGTTGCTAAATTTAGGTTATTTTTTTTTTTAAGAATCAAAGTTTCCCCCAAATATTTTTATTCAACCACATAGATAGATTACATCTAAGGGAAAAAGAAAAGATGTGATGTTCAGAACATGTTTGGTTAATGAACAAAGTGGGGTGAAGTTGATGTTCCCCTCCCCGGGGACATTGTGGCCCAGTGGGTTTTTTTTTACACCACAAAAGACAAGGTTTTGAAAAGAAAAAAATCATGTAATGCAAATCCTATTTAATTTTTCCCTTTTTTAATTATTTTCATTTTTTTTTTTTTTTCCTCTTATTGGTTTTTNTGCTATTTTTGATATACATGTTGTCCCTTGGTAATATTATTAGAAAATACTGGATTAGTTTCCACTGTTGTGCCGATGATACTCAACTATATATATCTCAACAAGACCAGATGAACTTCTAAATTATCTAAGCTAACAGAGTGTATTAAAAATGTAAAAGATTAAATTACCAATATTTTTCTCCTATTGAATTCAGATAAGACAGAGATATTACTTTTTGAACCAAAAAACAGTACATAGAATATCTTGGATTACAATTTGCAATTAGACGGATGTACTGTTACTTCCTCTTCAGTCAAAAATCAGGGTGTTATATTAGATAGCAACTTGTCTTTTGAAAATCATATTTCCCATGTTACAAAAACAGCATTCTTCCATCTTTGAAACATTGCCAAGTTACGAAATATGATACTTGTTTCTGATGCAGAAAAAGCTAGTTCATGCATTCATGACCAATAGACTGGACTATTGTAATGCACTGCAAGATGGTTGTCCTGCATCTTCAATAAACAAACAGGTAGTCCAAAATGCAGCGGCTAGAGTCTTTACCAGGTCATGAAAATATGATCATATTACCCCGATTTTACAGCCTCTGCACTGGCTACCTATTAAGTTCCTTATCGGTTACAAAATATTATTACTTGCCTATATGGCCCTTAATGGGTTAGCTCCTGCGTACCTAACTAGTCTTCTACCACGCTACAATCCATCACGCTCCCTAAGGTCGCAAAACTCTGGACTTTTGGTAGTACCTGTGATAGCAAAGTCCATTAAAGCTTTTTCACATTTGGCTCCCAAACTCTGGAATGCTTTCCTGATAATGTTCGGGGTTCAGACACCCTCTCTCTGTTTAAATCTAGATTAAATACATCTCTTTGGCCAAGCATTCAAATAATGCATCTTATAATCTTTTACTGCAGTTATATCTGGTCAAATGCATATTATTATTCTTTAGTTTAGGTTAAAACAAATCAATTTTGCTTGGTTGGACCAGCAGCTACGCTAATTATGTCTCTAAATGTTTCTCCGGTTTTTAGGATTTACACAAGCTTCCAGTCTGGAGACCCCGAACACCTGAGAAGAGTGAATGCCAACCCCTCAGATGACCCTCAGATGAACCCAACCCGGAACCAACATACAGACTACCACTTTTGCGATAAGTTGTATTGCAATCTCTATAATTTGTGTTAATAGGTTCATCGTCCTGTTTTAGTTACGTTCTAACTTCCTGTTCATTCCGTACATTTCTGTCCAACATACGGTGTTCATCACTGAAGTCTACCACTGATAACCGCACCCGAAATATTTGTAGATCTAACTTAATTGGCGTAAAGTCTTTGCTCCTTTGCATCTGTTTGGAATGGTTCAATAGCGCTGTACCAATAAACTTATTTGACGCGTCGTTTAGCGACCCCAACCTGGAATAATCTCTCCCCTAACCATTGTTCGTGAGGCAGACACACTCTGTCAGTTTTATATCTAGATTAAAGACCCATCTATTTATCCTGGCTTACACATAACACACTAATATGTTTCTAATATTCAAATCCGTTAAAGATTTTTAGGCTGCATTAATTAGGTCAACCGAAACCGGGAACACTTCTCATAACACCCGATGTACTTGCTACATCGCTAGAAGAATGGCATCTACGCTAATATTAGTCTGTTTCTCTCTTATTCCGAGTTCACCGTAGCCACCAGATCCAGTCTGAATCCAGATCAGATGGTCACTGCAGTCACCCGGATCAAGCCATATCCAGACCAGATGGTGGATCAAAACCTAGAGATGACCTTTACAGCCCTGAATGTCAGCGGAGACCAAGACAACTAGATGAGCCCCAGATACAGAACCCCTGTAAAGACCTTGTCTCAGACGAACACCGGGACAAGACCACCGGCACGAATGAGTTTCTCTGCACAATGTGACTATGGCTGCGAAGCCTGGAATTGAACTCTGTTTCGTCTGGTCCAGAGGCGACTGGCCCCCCGACTGAACCTGGTTTTCCCAGGTGTTTTTTGCTTCCCATCTGTCACCGATGGAGTTTTTGGTTTCTTGCCGCTGGCTCGCCTGTCTGGCTTGCTTAGTTGGGGACACTTCATGTCCAGCGATATCGTTGACATGATTGCAAAAATACTATTTAAACTAAACTGAGCTGGACGATGACATCACTGAATCAATAATAAACTGACTTTAACTGAAAAACTGACTATGTTATTGTCTTCTTGCATTATTGACAAACTATTTTCCTAATTAATGCTGTTCAGTTGCTTTGACACAATCTGTATTGTTAAAAGCGCTATATAAATAAAGGTGACTTGCCTTGAATATTTACACCGCGCTTGTCCTTAACACAGAAGCATTGAAATCAGCGGTTATCTGGACCCAGCCGTCTTCTTTCTTTTTAATTGTCATGTTATCTGTCTTTTTGTCTTCGATTATCGTCCCATATTGCTACATTAATTGATATAGCCTAATACATTTTTTTTAATGGCTTGTAAAGTTTGAACTTCTAATACGCTGCGCCATTTCTGCAAATGATCTGATAGCGGTTAATAACGGCATTTATTTTATATTTTAAAAAATTTAAAGTTCAATTACTTGCACGAGCCTTTTTGTAGTCACTCAAGTAACATTGTTGCAGTTTAGTGAGGCTACACTGAATCAGAATTAATCGCAAGTGAAAGTTTTAATCACAGGTTAATGTTTTAATCGCAGATTTGTTCATCTGTGTTTAAAATTAAGTAGTGCAACACAACTCGACTTAAAATAAAACCCAGATCAACAAATTCGCTTTGATTAGCTCTAATCATGGCTTTATTGACCATGTTGGTTCAACCCGCACCCCCTAGTTTACTCGATTTTATAGGCTTTGTTATTATCTACAGTGGGTACGGAAAGTATTCAGACCCCCTTAAATTTTTCACTCTTTGTTATATTGCAGCCATTTGCTAAAATCATTTAAGTTAATTTTTTTTCCTCATTAATGTACACACATTAATGAGGAAAAAATGGTTGGATGGTAAACGTTGGTGGACAGCCATTTTTAGGTCTCTCCAGAGATGCACAATTGAGTTTAAGTCAGGGCTCTGGATGGGCCATTCAAGAACAGTCACAGAGTGTTTGTGAAGCCACTCCTTCGTTATTTAGTGTCTGATGTGCTTAGGGTCTTGTCCTGTGTTGAAGGTAAACCTTCGGCCATCTGACACGTTCCGCACTATGGAGCAGGTTTTCCGGCCGGATCAGCCATGTACTGTTGCCGGTGCATTCATTTTCCCGGTCTATTTGCGCAACCAGTCGTCTCCTGTCGTCCTGCCAGCTTGACACACAACCCCCACAGCCTTGATCTGCCACCGACCGACGTGCGTCACTGTTGGGACTGTAGTTGGACAGGCATGGAATTAGCATGTGGCCTGGTTTTCCTTCCACCCATGACTGCCTTTGCTTAGACATTAAGGGCCAAAAAGTTTCTAATCTATGGTCTTCGTTCATGACTACAGTAGTAATCTTATTTCTCACCATCTTGGAGTTTTTCAGGTGTTTTTTAGCAAACTCCATTTGGGCTTTCATGTGTCTTGCACTGAGAGGCTTTCGTCGGGCCACTCTGCCATAAAACCCAGACTGGTGAAGGGCTGCAGTGATGGTTGACTTTCTACATTTTTCTCCCATCTCCCGACTGCATCTCTGAGCTCAGCCACAGTGATCTTTGGGTTTGTCTTTACCTCTCTCACCAAGGCTCTTCTCCCCCGATAGCTCACTTTGGCCGGACGGCCAGCTCTAGGAAGGGTTCTGGTCTTCCCAAAAAACGTCTTCCCTTTAAGGATTATGGAGGCCAATGTGCTCTTAGGAACCTTAAGTGCAAAAGAAATTTTTTTGTAACCTTGTCCAGACCTGTGCCTTGCCACAATTCTTCCTCTGAGCTCTTCAGGCAGTTCCTTTAACCTCACGATTCTCATTTGCTCTGACATGCACCGTGAGCTGTAAGGTCTTATATAGACAAATGCGTGGCTTTCCTAATCAAGTCCAATCAAAATAATCAAACACAGCTGGACTCAAATGACAAGCGGCTTTTAGAAGCCACTCAACGAGGACACGAAAAGATAACTGGACGTCACCTCTAGTAAATATACTGCAGGTGTCAATCTAGGTCACAACGGGATTCTGAATTAGGGGTCTGAATCGTCTATCCCAGTAACCCACTGGAATAAATTCAACAACCAAAGATTTGATGCTCTCAACTCTCTGCCGCTACATTCGAAAACGCTCACACCAATGAAAAATATTATAACAGTGAAATTCCTAGTGTCACGTCCTCCCCAGTCTAGGGTCGGGGATTCCGGACAAAGAAAAAAATAAAGAGAATAAAGAAAATGTAGCGACTATGCCCGACCCTCTTCTGTCCCAGCTCACACACAAACATGACAGAGCTAGAGTATATTTAAAGGAAGAAGCTTTTAATTCACAAAGTAACATGTAACAGGAAGCGTGAATCTTCAGGAGGGGTTATGGCCAAAATAACAAACAAAAGAGAAGCTAACTAAGACATAATTAAACATTAATTTACCTAACAAAACAAAACCCAAACAAAACACATTAATCTCCTCTTACTCCCTAGCTGTCCAAAAACAGGAGAAAACAAGGGGTCATAAAGTAAATGGCAACCTCCTCCCTACGGCTTCCAAAACAAACAAAGTACATTAAAGCAAACACAAGAACAGAGAACTCTCACTCAAACGGCAGCAACCCAACAGCTACCGCAAAGACAACAAATGCGATGAATGTCTGGGGAAGAACGGCAGCGACCAACACCGCATAGCTCGAGCTCTCAACGCCGAACCAAATCAACTAACAGCCCACAATGTCGAACGACCCACTTCAATTCATCTTCTTGTTGCTTTACGGCGGAATGTAAAGTAAGGTGCGCGGCCCTTATGATTTCACCGCCCGACCGGATCGCAGAACTTATAAGTTGCATACCACGCGCCACCGTATCATCACAAATGTACCCCTTGACAACCACTACAATCTACCGATTAACCTACCAACCCACATACACACACCCTTGATTCTTGTATCCGCTTATGGCGCTTTTCCATTGAAAGGTACAGCTCGGCTCGGTTTGCATTTCCACTGCAGTTTAGTACCGTTTTAGAGTGGGCAGATTATTCCAAATGTCATTGTTGTGCCGCCTCTACTGCCGTGACATCATCGTAAACGCATCACAAACAAACACACAACAATGGAGCATATCGATGGAATGGTGTTCTTCATTCTTGGCATGTGGATGTTTTTAACTGCAAGACGAAGGAGTTTGTTTCAAAAGAGGCTGCTGGCAGCCAAACAATACAATACGACAACACTTGGTTTGCTCGACGGCGCGCAAGGGTAAGCATCTAAAAGCACATCACTAGCTAACTTCTATCTCTGTCGCAAAGCAAATAATGAACTTAACTGCCAGTATAACATATTAAAATGCGTATTACAGAGCTTCCACATTTCGCAAAAAAGTCGCCGCAACAGACCATCTGTTTGGACATTTAACCTAGCTTCATGTGATTGTTCCCGGTTTTACAGACACTCAGTGGCTGGAGAACTTTAGAATGTCCGAAGAAACATTTATCCACTTATGCAACAAACTGCGTCCAGCGATGGAGAGATGGGACATAAACTTCCGCGTGTGTGTACCTCTAAAGAAAAGAGTAGTCATCGCACTGTGGAAGCTTGCAACCGGCGCGGAGTACAGAAGTGTTGGACATCTTTTTGGTGTAAGCATAACAACTGTGTGTCGGTGTGTTCAGTTCTGTGCAGGTCTGATGCTTTACTTGAGTAGTTAACTATTCATGTAGCCTGTTCTGTAAAGTGAATTTTCAATAAACTTTTGTATCATTATGGCATTAATCATTTGTCTTTATCAATAGGTACATTACCTGCTCATAAAATATGAAATATTTAATATAGTAAGGAGGTACACTTATTTGATCATAGTTATTGAAGCAAAACACAAATAAAGGTAAAAATATAAACAGAAAACCTACTCTAAAAATATACAGAAAGTATATACATAAGGCAAAGATCAAGTTTAAATTACAATATAAAAAGCTAATTTTAAACAATGTGCCAGTGTACCTTGTGCAAGAACTGTAAACAATTGTCTGATATACATGAAAAAAAATGTAAGTGAAAATGTAAGCAGCAAACTTTAAACAATGTGCAAATGTATGTAGTGCAAAACCGATATACAAAAGACAAATACAACACAAATAAATTTAAACGTTATCAAAGTACAAAAAAAGGTGCAAAAATACCAGACAGTTCTATTCCCTTCGGCCACTCATTGCCTGGACAAGCATCCCCATAACGTTGAGGAATGCTTGATTGAAAGCAGCCGTTTGAGAGTGTTCCTCTGTCCTCAAGGCCGCTTCCTGCTCCCTTGCTTGTCTGGCCTCTTCAAGTGCTATCTGCAAGTGGTGCTCCCTCTGGGCACGGTTCAGCTCCTGTTGCTGAATGTCTGCCACCTGCATTTCTCTTAACACCGCAAGATGTTCTTGATGGTGCAGGCTCCGTTTCCGCTTGCCTGGTCCAAACTTAAGAAAATAGTTAGAAATGGGAGGTTTGTATACATTCATTTATGAAAGAACTGTACAGTAACATCCTTAAATTATCTAACGTCACATTTACAGTAGCTACCAATAATGTATTTATGGTAAGCAACAGGAATTCATGACACGGTATATAACGATATATATCCTATATGTACATATCATGACATATGAAATACATCAAATTTGTTTTATACCTGTGACCACACGCTGCGGTGTCGTCGTGCAGCTGGAGGTTGATGGTGATGGTGTTGGCAGTCGTGGTGGAAATGCTGCTATCACTGGCTGGGAAGAGTCGTCGTCGTTGCATGGAGAAAGTGCAAGTGAATCGATCGTGGACAATGAGTCTGAAATGCAAAGTTTGTACAATCAGTTGGGAATGCACAAATTACTGCAACACAAAGTAAAACAGCAACAATACATCCAGAACATCATGAACAATAGCACTACCGCTAACTGTCAGCTACTAGGACTTTGTGCTTCATTGCCATGATTTTACAGTGAAAATTAAAAAATAAAATACAAATCGACGGTCAATAAAGTCAGTACAGTTAAGCTTTCAAGCGTTAGATTTTAGTTAACATAACACAACGTACCATCCTCGATCGTGTTCTCCAACAATGGCGTGGCCGAGTCCAGGGCAGCCTCCCTCCCAATGCTCGTTGGTCTAACGTTACCTCCATAGATTGCGTCCATTTGGTCGAACCTCTTCCACGATCGTCTGTTTGAACCACTCTGGCTGTTGTGGTCCTTTATGTTTCTGTAGTCGCTCTTCAGTTTTTTTTTTTACTTATCCCTACACTGTTTGTAGGTCTGGTGGTAGCCTTGTGCGGCCAAGAGCTGAGCGACCTCCTGAAAAACGTTTTCATTCCGCATCGCCCCATCAAGCTCTCGCTGGATCCGCTCCTCAGCTATCAACGAGAGGAACGTCTGTACTTCCTCAACAGACCACAAAACAGCCATTTTTTGGATGTACAGAAAAGATCCTTTTTTTGTTGTTCACAACAAAAGTTGCGGTCGATCCTTCGCTGGCTGTGCTGATTTAAAATATAGCGGTTCTGTTGTGTCTCATGTCGCAAGTTCAGTGACACAGGTAGAGACGATTCTCTCTGGCCAATCAGTGATCAGCAAAGTTTACACATCACGTTTTGGTAACGGTACGGTTGTCGCCTTGGAACCCCAAACCCTAAGTGGTAAACTAAAAAAAGTTACACGGTCCTGTAAAGTTGCAAACCCCCCAAAAGTGAAACCGTCCGGAGAGCCGTACCGTGCTGTGCCATGCAGTGGAAAAGCGCCATTAGAGTCTTCATAGAGCTTCATACGGCGCTGCGTGTTCAGCTCCTCCTTATTCTTCTTTGGGTTTTAACGGCAGCTTGCATCCTTAACGTTGCATTACTGCCATCTTCTGGTTCTAATTATTTCCCATATACGTTAGACATCATATTCTTGTCATGAGTCCCGTTTTAGTCAGAAAGCAAATCAAATATTTAATTCCTTGTTCACTCCTACTGCAGTCCATTATATTCTTTACTCCACATCCTGTTAGTCCTATTTTTCCCATGTCATTTGTCATGTCCATCCTCTCTAATTCATATTTTGAACAATTAATAAACACATGTTCTACAGTCTCAGGTATTTGGCACTGTTCACAAAACCCAGTTGTATGTTTTCCCATAATATGAAGAGTGCTATTTAATTTATTATGCCCTATTCTTACTCTGGTCATAATAGTCTCTTCTCTCCTATTTCCTCTTTTATTTTCCACAGTGCCAACTCTTTTTTAAATCAAGTATAAATGTTTTCCTTTTAGTTCTTGATCCCACCTTTGTTGCCATTCTTTAATAATTTTTCCCCACACTATACTCTTTCCTTCTGATCTTGAAAGGCTGATGACTGCTTCTATGCTCTCTTTTTGCAGTGCTTTCTTAGCTATTTTGTCTACTTTTTCGTTTCCTATAATACCCATATGTGCTGGTACCCACATAAATATAACCTCATCACCTTTGTTCTTTATTCTTGAATAGATAGACATAACGTCATAAAAAAGCTCCTGATGATTCTTAACTATGCCGGTCTTGAGACTCTGCAGTACAGAGACAGAGTCGCTGCAAATTAAAGTTCTGTTTACCTTAGAATATTCAATCCATTCTAATGCCATCAAAATAGCAAACAGCTCAACAGCATATACACTTAAGTGATCTGAAGTTCGCCTGCTCATTTCACTCTTCTGGCTGGGAACTACAATTGCAGCAACTGTAACTCCTGTTATTGGGTCTTTTGATCCATCTGTAAAAATTTGCTTAAAATTAATGTATTTCTGGTTCACATGTCTATAAAATCCACTCCATTTTCTACCATATGCTTATTTGAACTTTCTGCTCCTATTTTAACTTGAATTGATCTTCCTTTTAAGAAATCTAAAATCCAATTAAAAACTTTACCTCTTACTCCCATTTTGTGTAGTTTAATCATTAACCCCTCTCTCCATAACATATCATATGCCTTCTCAACGTCAAAAAATACTGCTACCACAGATTCTTTATTTATTTGAGCTTTTCTTACATCGTCCTCCAAGCACAACACTGCATCCATTGTGTCCCTTCCTCTCCTAAACCCACTTTGATATTCCGTTATCAAACCCTTTTTTTACCATTCTTTCCATCAATTTGCAAATATGCGATGTTAATGCAATAGGTCTATAGTTTGATGGCTTATTAGCATCTTTTCCTTGCTTCCTTATTGGGATAATCATTGCTTCTTTCCAACTCTCAGGAATTTTCCCTTCTTCCCATATTTTATTAAATAAAATTAGCAATTTTTCCTTACTTTCTGCACTTAAATGTTTTAACATGATATAGCTTACTTCATCTTTTCCTGGTGCCGTTTTTATAGTTTTAACTAATGCTCTTTCTATTTCTCCCATTCTAAAAGGGACATTTAGATCATCCTCAAAGACGTCCTTCTTTTTTAAAGCTTCCATATTCATAGATTTAGTGCTCTCTCTACCTTTCCTTCCTTCCACTGACAAATTATTTGAGCTGTGTATACTAGAAAAAGCAGAGATGTTGGTAGATGCATTTGTTTTGTTAGTAACTGCATCTTTAACTCCATCACTTAACACAGGATAACTCCACTCCCTTGCATCCCCGCTCATCTTTTTAATCATCCCCCAAACTTCTCCTATCTGAGTAGTACTTCAATTAAACTACAAAAATCCCTCCAATATATCCGCTTTGCTTGCCTAATTGTTCTTCTTACAACTGCCTGTGCATGTTTATACTGTATCATATGCTGGAAATTATGAGTTCTTTTCAATAACTTGAAAGCTTTATTTCTGTTTTTTACTGCTGTTTTACAATTATCATTCCACCATGGTACTGATTTCCTTTTTTTTATACCTTTACTTTTAGGTATAGTTTCTATTGCTGCTGATAATATTCCTTGCTTTATTTCATTATTTAATAACTCTATATCTGTATGATCAATTTGACTTAAATATTTATCACTTTCTGCTTGAAACTTTTCCCAATCAGCTTTCTCAAACACCCCATTTCCTCCTCTTCCATCTACTTTTTCCACTACAGAGATATTGACTTTACATATAACCGGATAATGATCACTCCCTATAGTCCCATCTTTATATACTCTCCAATTACAAACTGATGCCAAATTATTTGATACCAAAGTAAGATCAAGTACTGATTCCTTTCCTGTCCTAATATCAATCCGAGTCTTATTTCCATCATTTAGACACACTAATTCTCTTTCTTCCAATAACTCTTCTATTACTAAACCATTATTATCAGTTTTTCCACATCCCCACAATGTGCTGTGTGCATTAAAATCCCCAAACCATACAATACTGTTCTCATCCTGTCCCCCTATTTCTATAAGTTTGTTCAATTCAAGCTTTTTACATGGATTATAGTAATTTATGATCGATAATTTAGATTTTTCTCCCCAAATCTCTATTCCCACATATTCTTGCTCACTTCCCCTGCCTATAATTCTATAAGGAATTCCCTGTTTAACAAATGTAACACACCCTCCACCTTCACCCTCTTTCCTATCTTGTCTAATTGCTATATACCCACTTAAAACAAAATCCAAATTAGGCTTTAGCCAAGTTTCTTGGACACATACTACTTCTGTTTTTTTTTCTCTACTGACTATAAATTGCTTAAAATCTTGCCCATTTGCAATTAGACTTCTCGCATTCCATTGAAGGATTAACATAATTAATATTATCAACCCACCCATGTTGGATCTTGACTTGATTGCACATTAAGCTCATCTCTTACTTCTTCCCACTTTAATCCGACTAAATCAAAAATGATGTACTGCCGCTTTAACTATGATTTGAATCCTTTCTGTTTTAGATCTTATCTCAGATGTTGCATGTATTACCCCCGCTATAAAGGTAACCAATTTCTTCTTTTCTTCCCAAATCTTCCTCCATTCTCTATGTTCACATCCATTTTTTCCTTTACCATATTCAGCATCCTTAGCTTGCTTTTCCCCCTCACTTCTCCTGACGGCATCACCATAAGACATTTTTTCCTTCACTTTAATTTGTTGTACTTTCACCTCATGCTTCATTACTTCACATCCCCAGAAGGCAACACTATGATTGCCTCCACAATTGCAGCACTTTGGTTTAACACCCTCTCCACATTTTCCATAATCGTGGCTTGTTTTTTACATCCCCTTGCCACATGACCAAATTCCTGGCAGTTGTAACATCTCATAGGCTTAGTTATGAATTCTCTTATGTTATATTTAATATAACCAAAGTATAACTCTTTAGGGAGGTCCTTACAGTCAAAATTAATCAGAACAGATTCTGTTTCCTTTTTTTCAATTCCTCTTGGCAATCTTTTAGCAGATTTAACTGTTCCATTTCGCCTCCTCAAATTATCTACTAGCTCCTTCATACCCACCATAAGAGGAACTCCTGCCATTATTCCTTTACAATTGTCTGTTTTCTCCCCTCCAACTCTCACCACTTTTGCTACTTTAACTTTTCCCACATTGCTCATTCTCTTTGCCTTCTCTATCTGTTTTTCAGAACTACATCCAACAAGCAAGTTTCCATCTCCCAGTACTCTTGCATATTTTACTTCTCCTATTTGTGCTTTAATGATGTTAGTACGTTTTAATGGGTCAGTTTTCTTTACTCCCCCTTCTCCCTCAAACCGTACTACCACATTGAACAATTCTGGCCTCAAATCATTTACCTCAACTTCTTTTCCTTCACTCTCCGTTCCACCCAAACTATCTGAATCATTTTTTCTTTCTAGATCCCCTCAACACATCCTCCCATTCACTCTAAACTTTCCCCTTCCTGATCCTTTTTGGCCCCCTCTACATTCCATGCTGTTGTTTTCATTTCCTGACTCCCTTTCGGTCATGCTGAAAAGTTTGATATTATTTAGTCGATGGGAAGTAGAGGAGGAGCACCGCTACCGGACCTATACAGGCCGTCGGCCGGTACTCCCACACCACTCTCCACAACCGACCTACCGTTACCAAGTCCAAAAAGTCCTCAGTCCAGTGTCCAATGATTAATCCAATAAATCCGTTCAAAAATATTCCTCTGATACAATCAGTTTCTATTCAAATTTCCACTCCAAGTAGTCCGTTCGTCGCACACATGTGACGTCCCGCTACCTGCAACCCGCCCTTCAGCTCCTCCGTCCTCCCTCAGCCCTCTTAAAGCGGGATTTGAAAGGGAAGAGAGAGAGAGGGAGAGAGAGAGAAGAGAGAGAGAGAGAGAGAGAAAAAAAACTCTTATACTTGCTTGTTCAACCCAGTTCTTCCCAAATACTGTAACAATAATGATTTCATATTTCTTCCTGGATTTAATACATTCTTAATTATAAACCGCTCACCCTTATTCTCTAGTTCATCCTTCAACTCATTTCTTTCAACAATATATTTCCTACAGTACATTATAACGTGTTCAACTGTTTCATTAACGTCACATACCTCACATAACCCTGTTGGATGTTTACTTATTAAATGCATTGTACGGTTCAACCTTGTATGCCCCAATCGCAACCTTGTAATCATGTTCTCCTCAGTTCTGCTCCAACCTGATACTCTTCCCTTATCCACTGTTGATTGTGTCTGATACAAATGCCTACCTTTGTCCCAATACTGCTGCCATAATTTCCAAATATTCATTTTGATAATTGATTTAATTTCTGACCTACTAACAGCAATCTAAATATCAACTATTTCTCGTTCTATGGCCTTTTTTGCTAAATTATCTGCCTCTTCATTACCTCTCAACCCAATATGAGCCCGCACCCACAGAAACTGAACTTTTATACTATTTTGCTTAAGTGAATATAATTCTTGAAAAATCTCTATTATCATATCTTGTCTTATTTCTGACTTCTGCTGATTCAAACTTATTAGGGCTGAACTTGAATCTGAACATATTACTGCCTTGGATATTTTAACTTCACTTATCCACCTTATTGCCATAATTATTGCAAACATCTCTCTAGTGAACACTGATAAACAATCTGATATTCTACTGCTCTTATTTACTTTTAACTTTGGTATTACAAATGCAGAGCCCACATGACCCGTTTTTGGATCCTTTGAGGCATCTGTGAAAATGTGCATATATTCTCCATACCTTGACCCCATATATTCCCTTACATCATATACCTCTGTTTCGGAAGCCCCTTCCTTTTGCCTTATTTCTAATAAACTAAGATCAACTTTTGGTTGGGGCATAACCCACATTGCCACTGGAGATAAAGGAATTCTTTGAGCATGTCCTACCTCCTCCAGTCTCATATCGCTTACTAATTTCCCCACTCTCCAACCAAAACTATTACACTCTTTTTTCTCGTGTTCCCAACTAGGTCTTAACACTTTCTTTGTAGGGTGATTTCCACTCTGACCTCTTAAATTTGCCCAATAGGATACTATTAACTTTTGTCTTCTTATCTGTAATGGCATTTCTCCCATCTCTACTTGAAGAGCTGAAACTGGAGAAGTTAGAAACGCTCCACAACAAATTCTTAAGGCTTGAGACTGAATTCTATCCAATTTAATTCAAATAGATTTATTTGCAGAGCCATATACTGAACAACCATAATATATTATAGATCTTATCATGGATAGAGATATATATATATGTATATGTATATGAATGTATTCATGTCAAAGGAAAGGTTAAATTGTTCATGTGGGTGTTGAAGATGAGAGCAGCTAAGTATAGCACCACGATACTAGTTTTGCTAGTCAAGGAGAGCACGAGGTGTGCAATGCTCATGCTTATTGTGTTTTTCACGTCGAGTGAAATTGCTAATGTATAAAATGTAACTCTGTTAAATTGATTTATGTAAAAGTGTATTGCTAGCTCTCAAATTGGAAAAAAGTGTTCAAAGCAGGTTTGCTTCATAAACTTTATTTCATAGGAAGAGGAAAAGGAAAATATGAGTTAAAAATACATGTGATCTCTCTTACAAGGAATGGTTTACGTGTTCTGATGTTGTTGATGTAATCAATTTAAAATGTACATTTGTGCAGACTGGTTTTGTTCCCTTGGACTGTTGTTCGGTGATACATTTGGACCTGAATCATCTGAGTGGAGTCCTCCGGAACAAATTCTCTTCATCATCTCGTCGCACTCTGTCAACTCATCAGCTCTTTTTTCTTTCGTACTTGATTAACTGAATGGTATTCCCGGTGAAGTGGTAGGACTGAGATTTTTTTTTTTTAATTTCCACACATTACAAGGAAAGAACGCATAGGTTGGATTTTCAAAAATCAATTTCCTTGGGTTACAATTGCATTGTTGTTATCTGTTATCAAGCTCAATTCATTGTTGGAGATTGAGTGCCATTCAATGTTAATCATTTTGGTTTTAAAGTGCCAGAACAAAGAGCATTTAAATTGATTGCCTCCCGGAATACATTAACTTAAATTCTCGTGTGTGGCATTATTTTATTTTACTTTTTCATGATATTTCAGTTGTTCATTTAAATTGAGAATTTGATTTAAAAGGAAAAATACCCCAAAGCTCCTTGAACGAACTTAGACAATTTATATTTTCAATTAGATCACAAATCCCTGAAGTAAACCCTGCTGATAAAGGGGGTTACAAGTACATCAACACAAGCCCTGCAGTTTTTAATTAGGTTATTTACACATCATCAGTATAAACCCATGACAGTGCATCGGCTGCAATATTCTCTGTACCTTTCTTGTAATGGATGTCTAAATTGAATTCTTGCAAAAAGAGTGCCCATCTCATGAGGCGTTGGTTAGTATTAGACATGCGAGCTAGAAATGTCAGAGGGTTGTGATCTGTATACACTATGACGCGATCACCGGAAATTAAGCATTAGCGTTAGTTCTGGCAGGTCACGTGAGTCAAGCTTGCATTAGCTGATTCTCAGCTGATCGCATCTACCTATAGGAATACGACACCTATCGCGGCATTCCCTATATAAGCTCTATTCAGTATTATTCTGCAGCTTTTCAGTTTGCTCAGGAGCAAATTACAGCTCCTCCTTTCGCCACAGTCAGGACTTGGCTTTCTGATATTCCTTGCTAATCAGACTCGTTTATCTTGAATAAAGTGTTACACTCAAATATCATTAAGTACATTAATGATATCTGCCTTGTTCTGTTAACCCTAGGGGGGTATTATTGCTGCTCTCCCTGCTTATTCATGGCAGGCTGCATGGATGGGCAGGGAGGTTTTTACCCAGAACAGAACCATACCGCCAAACCAAACTTTATGCTAAGTATCTATCATTTTGACGATAGTGGTCCTGACAGAACTTAGATGCACTTCAAAATGCTGAATGGCCAACAATAGAGCTAGAGCCTCTTTGTCTATGGTGCTATAGTTTTGACATCTGTTGAACTTCTTTGAGAAATAGCTCACTGGATGTTCGATACCAGCATCATCAGCTTGCGCCATTAGCACTCGCGTCCACCTGCAGACTGAAAGAAGCAGCAAAATTCGGAGCTTGGAGAACTGGAGCATTGCATAATAGATCTTTAGCAGAGCAAAAAACAGTTTCACAAATTTCGTTCCACACAAATTTACGTTCAGTGCTCAATAAGTCAGTAAGAGGTGCAACTACAGAGGCAAAATTCTGACAGAAACCTCGGTAGTAACCAGTCATTCCCAGGAAACGCCACAAGTCGCGTTTATTAGTAGGTGAAGGGAATTTCACAATGGCTTCAATCTTAGTCTGAACTGGTTTAACCTGGCCTTGTCCAACCAATTTACCAAGGTAAGTCACTACTGCCTTAGCAAACTCACATTTACTGAGATTGAGTGTCAAAGATGCTTTAGCCAGTCGTTCCATAACTGAACCAAGGGTGCATAAATGACCTTCCCACATCATGGAATATATTACCACGTCATCTAAATGGACTTCGCAGTTTTTCACATCTGTCAACACAAGATACATCAACCGATGGAACGTGGCGGGTGCATTGCGCATCCCGAAAGCCATCACAGTGTACTGCATGAATGCATCGGGTGTGACAAACACAGAGATTTCAGAAGCGGGAGCTGTCAATGGCACCTGCCAATAGCCTTTTAAAAGGTTGAGTTTAGTGACATAGCGTGATGAACCCATACGATCAACGCAGTCCTCCATCCTGGGGAGAGGAAATGAGTCCGCCTTAGTAACGCTATTTACCCTGCGAAAATCCGTGCAGTATCGAATCAAGCCGTCAGACTTAGGCACAAGTAGACAGGGCGAGCTCCATGGACTCTGACTGGGTATAGCGAAACCGTTACTCACTAAATACATGACTTCGTCTTTCATTGCTTGACGTTTGTGTGGATTAACTCGATATGGGTGTTGTTTGATCGGCGTACTTTGATCCACTTCAATATCGTGCATTAACACATTTGTCTGCGAAGGAACATCACTGAACAACATCGAATACTTGTGAATCAGTTCAATAACATAATCACGCTGATTCTCAGACAAATACGAAAGGTGAGATGGCAAGGTGACTAAATGGCAGAATTCGAAATTTTCCCACAAGAGGCTTGAACTTCCTTGCCAATTACCTCATGTGTCTCTAGAGCACAACTGGGAGGCAGTTCAACAACATTTACAGTAGTCACAATTTCAGCAGAAGGGTTAACTTCAGGCACATATCTGGCAACATATGCTTTTAACATGTTCACATGGCAAACTCTGCTTTTGCGTCGTCGATCTGGAGTTAAAACTGCATAGTTAGTATTGCTCAGTTTTTTCTTGATTTTATATGGACCAGCAAAACGAGCATGCATGGGAAAATTAGACACAGGCAAAAGTGCAAGCACAGAGTCACCTGCCTGGAAATCACGAACAACACTTGTTCTATCGTGTCTGCACTTCATCTTAGTTTTAAGACTCAGCAAGATGCTGTTTAGCAACTTCCCAAGCACTATGGAGTTGTTCACGAAACATACTCACGTATTCAAGGATCGGTACATGAGGAAGATCTTTAGAGAGAAACTGTTCACTTAACAATTTCAAGGGTCCACGAACTGTGTGTCCAAACACGAGTTCGGCCAGACTGAACCCTAAGGATTCTTGTACGGTACTCCTTATAGCCAACATTAACAAAGGTAGTCCATCCACCCACTCTTTGTTCATTTCGACACAGTAAGCGCGCAACATTGAGTTTAGTGTCTGATGAAAACTTTCGAGCGCACCTTGCAATTCAGGGTGATACGTGCTCGACATCTGGTGTTCCACCTTCAGTTCATCTACTAGTTGTTCAAACAAGCGTGAAGTGAAGTTTGTTCCCTGGTCTGTCTGTATTACTCTAGGTAGCCCAAACAGAGAGCAAAATTTTACCAGCTCTTTAACCACAACTTTCGCTTTTATAGAGCGCAATGGCACAGCTTCTGGGTAACGGGTGGCTGCGCACATTATAGTAAGAATGTACTGATGACCAGACTTAGATTTTGGCAAGGGGCCAACACAATCCAGAATAAGTCTCTCAAACGGCTCCCCTATAACAGGAATAGGTTTGAGTGGCGCTTGTGGAATCACATGATTAGGTTTGCCCGCAAGTTGACAAACATGACAAGACCGAACGAACGCAGACACGGAAGACTTCAAACTTGGCCAGAAGAAATGTCTAGCAATGCGGTCATAAGTTTTTGTAACACCAAGGTGTCCTGAACAAATATGTTCGTGAGCTAGCTTCATAATTTGATAACGAAAGCCAGTAGGAAGAACAAACTGATACTCACGATCACTTTCTGTGTTTGACGGCTTCCACCAGCGCATCAACACATCTTCGTCCCAAAAGTAACCCACCAAACATCTGATGCTTGGGTTCTACCTACAGCCTCACTGATGCATTTGCTCAGAGTTGAATCGGATTTTTGCGCAGCGATTAACTGTTCCCTACCCACTTTTAAGGAAGTTTCGTTTGCGCTGGAATTCTCATCACACGGTAACGGTTGGGGTTTAACAAGCAATTTGCATTCCGCAACCTCAGGCGGTGCAGCTAGAAAAGAACTTGACAGATCCACTACATCTCCAAATTTCTTTTTTTGTGCACACGTTACGACACACGCCGGAAAAACAGTGGAGAATTGTGATAGAGCAACTACCTGCTCGCTAACATTAGGCTTCGCGGATACAATCAGGTATGGAAAAACTTTAGCTCCAGCCAAATTGTGAATGCACACCAATGCTAACAGGACCAGAAATAAGGTCAGATTCTAAACGGACTGCATGCAACGGCACAGGAGTACAGCCCATTTCAATACCTCCAATGAGTACATCATCGCTTGTATATGACGCATGACTATAGGCTTTGCCTCAGAATCATCCAGAAGCGAAACTAAACAAGTTTGCAGAAACGATCCAAACGCATTAGTGCTAGACTTCTGTGGCTGTCCAAACACTGAAGTAAACGTTAACCCTTTAGGCTTGCTGCCAGCTTTTTGCTGCCAGGATTTACAGTTTGTGATAAGATGGCCAGGATCAAGGCAATAAAAACAAGCAATTTTTTTATCAGGACGTTTTAGCGTATTTGCTTCACTGTCAGCCCTAACAGAATTATCCCTTAACATCCTTTTATCTTTCCCTACATTCGCAGCAAAGGGTGCTTTAGGAACGCGCATAACCGGGAATACAGTCTTATGAGTGAGCATGAATTCGTCTGCATGTACCGCTGCATCAGAAAGTTTAGATACTCTCTGCTCGTTCAAATGTACCACAATACTGTCGGGCAGACAGCTCTTAAAATCTGTGAGTAAAATTTAACTCTTGCAATCCCTCAAGAGTCGTAATTTTAGTAGAAAGACACCATTTCTCGAATAATGCTCTCTTCTCACGCGCAAACTCCACAAACGTTTGCTTGGCTGCTTTTGAACACACCCTGAACTTCTGTCGGCACGCCTCCGGTACTAACTCATAAGCGCGCAATACAGCCACTTTCACAACATCATAATTCAGCAAATCTTCAATTGGCCTCTTGTGCTTTGCCAACGAGATTACACTGCAATAATAGTGCCCACATCTCTCTAGGCCATATCAATTTGGCTGCGACGTGTTCGAAAGCCACAAAGTAAGTCAACCTCAGTCTCGCGAAATAGAGGTACAAGTTTGACATAAATACAGACGTCGAAGTCGAGTTGACCCACCTCAGAACTACCAGAAGCCGGCCTGGTGCGTGGTAACGGAACTGGTCCCTTACACATCTGAGCTTCCAGGTCCAATCTACGCAGCTTAACATCTCGATCAGCCGTTATCGTTAACTCTTTCAGTCGAAGTAGTTGCGTTTCATATTCCTGTTTCTTTAGCTCAAGATCTAACTCTTTTAAGCGAACAGTTACCATCGGATATACTTGAGAAGACTTTTTACCATTTACTGAATACACATCGTCAGATACCTCTCCATCAGTCTCTGCCTCAAGACCTCTAGCTATAATACGTTCAGGCAAAATACCAGTGTCTACTAACCTAGCGTACAACTCATCTTTAATAACATGCTTCCTTCCCTCTTTAGAAACAGTTATATTAAAGAAATCCGCTATCTGTATCAGGTCTATTTTCCTACACTGTTCAAATTCTCTTAACGTAGGCGAAAGAGTGAACTTTATTCAATCGAAATCCACCCTAAACCCTATGAACTTCCTCCCCCATCGAAAGTTCAAAACAGCCAAGCAAAAGGTTTTGAAGATGAATAACGATTCAAACAAACAACCGGACCAATTATCGCGAACAAGCCCTCAATTTGTCATAAATGTACAATCTCACAATAGTCAGAACGAACGAGCCACCAATTGCCATCAACAAACGACTGGACAAACAAACGAGCCTTCAATTGCTACGTCCTGGTGTCATGGCCAGACGAATTATTACAAATGGACGAGCGAATGGACAAACAAACCCCAATTGTTATAGTAACCGGACGAGGTACCAATTATCACAATGGCCAGACGAGCCCCCAATTGTCACGTCCTCCCCAGTCTAGGGTCGGTGATTCCGGACAAAGAAAAAAATAAAGAGAATAAATCAAATTTAGCGACTATGCCCGCCCCTCTTCTGTCCCAGCTCAAACACAAACATGACAGAGCGAGAGTATAATTAAAGGAAGAAGCTTTTAATTCACAAAGTAACATGTAACAGGAAGTGTGAATCTTCAAAATAACAAACAAGAGAAGCTAACTAAGACATAATTAAACATTAACTTACCTAACAAAACAAAACAAAACACATTAAACTCCCCTTACTCCCTAGCTGTCCAAAAACAGGAGAAAACAAGGGATCATAAAGTAAATGGCAACCTCCTCCCTACGGCTTCCAAAACAAACAAAGTACATTAAAGCAAACACAAGAACAGAGAACTCTCACTCAAACGGCAGCAACCCAACAGCTACCGCAAAGACAACAAATGCGATGAATGTCTGGGGCAGGAGACGGCGGGCAGAACGGCAGCGACCAACACCGCGGAGCTCAACGACGCACACACAGCGAGCTCTCAATGCCGAACCAAATCAACCAACAGCCCACATTTCGAACGACCCACTTCAATGCCATACTCCTCAGCTTTTAAGCGTGCTCCATCCTCCACATAACCACCTGCAGCTGCATCCAATTAACACTGCGCAGAGGGAAGGGGAAAGAGAGAAAAGGGAAACTGCACAATACACAAACACATCACCACAGCAAAAATAAATAATAATAATAATAACAATTATGTCCAGAGGACGTAACACTAGTAATTCCACTAATTGCATAATTGCAATAGTCCATAGTGAGATGAAGGCATCAAACCAACTGTAAAATATTCAGAATATTATTCCCTATAATGCACAAGGCTTGTTTTCCAGATTATGCCTTTATTGTTTTTTATATACAGTACTGAATCCATATTTTTCATGTTTTATATACTGTACCCACTTAAATTAATTAAACTCTGACACCATTTCAGATAAAGGTATCAAACCAACTGTAAAATTTTCAGAATATTATTCGCTATAATGCACATGGCTTGTTTTTTCTGATTATGCCTTTGTTTTTATTTACAGTACTGAATCCATATTTTTCATGTTTTATATTATGTACCCACTTAAATTAATTAAACTCTCACACCGGGGGGGGGGGGTTCTGATAAACTACAAACCTACTGTAAAATATTCTGAATATTATCCCCTATAATGTAAAATGATTGTTTTCTCAGATTATGCCTGTATTGTTTTTATATATGGTACTGAAACATATTTTTCATGTTTTATATACTTACCCACTTAAATTAATTCAACTCTGACACAGTTTGAGATAAAGGTATCAAACCAACTGTAAAATATTCAAAATATTATTAAATTTAATGCACAAGGCTTGTTTTTTCTGATTATGCCTTTACTGTTTTTATGTATAGCACTGAAACCATATTTTTCATGTTTTATATACTGTATCCACTTAAATTAATTAAACGGACACCGTTTGAGATAAAGGTATCATACCAACTGTACAATATTCATAATATTCCTTATGCACAAGGCTTGTTTTTTTTTCAGATTATGTCTTTATATTGTTTTTATATACAGTACTGAATCCATATTTTTCATATGTTTTATATTCTGTACCCACTTAAATTAATTAAACTCTGACACCGTTTCAGATAAAGGTATCAAACTAACTGTAAAATATTCAGAATATTATTCCCTATAATTCACAAGGCTTGCTCAAAGTTCAAAAGGTGGAAACAGACTACAGCTGGGCTTTAATGCAAGCTGTTGTTCTTGCCTTCAATAGACAAAGCATTAACACATACCTGGAGTGGACCTATGCCGTATACATGAAGACCAAGACATGGGCAGAGATAAAAGGAATTACTGTTTTGCATCTCTGTTCTGCCCACATCATCAAGGCTGTCAGTGTCAGCATTGGCAAGAAGACTGATGACAAAGGACTAAAAGAGTTCTGCACATTTGTGTTCGCCCGGCTTCAAAACACAGTAATTTGGAGGCAGCAAATGAAATCTTCAAGCACATTTGTGTTGTGCTCCTGGCCATCCATGAGAGTGCAACAGTCAGTAACAGCCGTCAATTTCTTGATGGCCTGATTAGACACAAACAAGAAGCCATAGAAAACATTGCAGATGAAGAATACATTGACAAGTGGGAGAATGAAGAAGAAAGAAGGACAGCCAATACAATTGTGGGCCGATCTCCGTATTCAAAGCTGTTCAAAAAAATCTTTGACGAAGTGAAACGCACAGTGGATTCTGAGGAAGATGGAGATGAAGATAACAGGAATGCTTACCACTGTCCAGAAGTCCCCATTGTCCTAATGGATAATTATATGGGAATCTACCCATTGTGGAGCGGTGCCCTTCTAGGAGATTTGAGGAAACATGCATCGGACAAGGAGAACACCGGACACACATCAGATTCTGCCAAGACAAGGGATACCAATTGCCATGTAGAAACATGGTTCAGCAATGTGAAAAATTCAATTCTTCACAAAAACAGAAAATTCAGACCGGCAGAATTCATTCAGAGAATGTATGCATCCCTAAAAGGCAGATACAGGGTGCTTTGTCCGAACCCGAGTTCGATTGCTCCCCCCTCCCCCCTGCCCCCACTGGACTGTGTTCACATTATATTATTTGGGTCTGAACCACGGTTCGTTTGTGTCATCAAGCCAGCAGCTGTTTACCCTGTTGCTTAGTAACGATGGCGCAGGAGAAGATGGAAAAATGCGTAGCAAGGCTCTCTTAAATTTTATATTTATGTTTTTGAACCATTGGTTTTGTTTCCAAAGCTTCAGTACATAACGGCATTTACGTCTGCCTTACGAATGTACTGCAAATGCTCTAAAGTACTCTGAAGGTGAACAGAAATGAGATATACAGCTCTCTGCTTGCAGTGCGTCAGTCAGGCTCATCAAGAAAGTGAGTGTGAAACACACACAAACACACATTTTTATCAAATAATACGTCATTAATAGCGGTTCACTTCTGTGATTTGGTATGATTGCGTTCACATCAGCAGCGAACCGTACCGGAGTTCACTTGAACCGTACCCCAGACCACCCTTTTTAAGTGGACTCTGGTACGGTTTGCGGGTGCGCACCGAGTTCGTAAGACAGCGTTCACATCATCCAAACGTACCGAACTCCGACGTCAATCGAACCTGGGTGCGCACCAAAAGTGATAGTGTGAAAGCACCCACAGAGAGGACATCATTAATCACAGTTTACCAGAGAACCTCCTTGTGAGGCCAATGAGGCCAAAGAAGACTGTGGTGTTTGCTGAGGAAAACTGGGCTGAACAGGAAGAGCCAGCACCAAAAAAAGCTGAACAGTCAAAGTACTATTCGTTTCCAAAAAAAGAGTTCAAACCTAAAACCAAAGCAACGCCATCCAAGAGGGATGAAACAACAGACAGTAACCTGCCCAAAGACAGGAAATTATGTGACATGACAGTATCTGAACAGGTAAGTCATGTGACAACAATCACATTAATCCAAATACATTTTTTAGATATGAATGTTATTTTATAAATAATGTAATTCTACTCATTTTATAGGTGGAATTTTTGTGGACATGTCCAGAAACAGAGATGGTTGTGTCAGTGTTCAAAGCAACATACACTCTGAGACATGTAGACTTCACAACACTAAGGCCCCACAAACTGTTAAATGGCGAGGTAGTCTGTGACAGTAGAAAACTTTTCAAAAGTTGACAGTCAATACCACAACATCCAGGTCATAACCTCTGGGTCATAGGAGTAAGAGGTAACCAGGAAGAAATAAAGGAAGGAAGGAATACACGGAGGGAGCGATGGAATTTTTGACAATTTGGAATTTAAATAGTGGCTCATTTGAACATTCTGTTGATTGAAAAATTCTGTCAATTTGATGGTTATAGCTTCTCAGTTTATATAAATGTTTGTTACTTTTGTTAATGTAATGCTTCAGGCCATGGAATGTTACATGTGGGCAGTGCTACAAAAACACAAGAAGACTGGTCGTCTGTTCCTATTGAATCCCTATGTGACAGATGTAATTCTGCACGGCAAACATCAGCAGATGGCTCGACAGGGTTTGTCAAATGTGAGTTAATTTCACATTGAAATTTTCTTAAACATGGCAGTACTTTTTAATTTAAATGGGTTGTTACACTGCATAGTAAGTGTGCAATGAAATTTTTTTCTCAAAGTGTACAGTAGTGCAAGGTGCTTAATTAATGTATGTTTTTACAGGTGAACTTCGAATCTTATGATGGAGCAATTTCCTTTGTGAATATCAACAGCAATCACTGGCAATTTGTAGTGAGTATTAAACCTACGACTATGCACAGTATTAGATTTGAAATCTGTATGAATGAAAGCATGCATTCACTTACATCTTCATTGTTGATTAACCATTGTTCACACACACACACACACACACACACACACACACAAACACTCAATTTTAAATACTAAAACAATGTTACATTAACATATTTTGTTTTCCTTTTCTGGCCAGTATCTTCATACTTTGTCTGGAAAAATATTTGTCATGGATCCTATGAGAGATGACCTTGAAATTTCAAGACAAGCTGCCCAGAAATTCCAGTAACGCATCACATGTTACATTTCAAATGGTACTGAGTGATTATAGTTATGACCAGTATTTATGAATCTGTTTTTTTTTTAGAGAATACTTCAAAATGAGACAAAACAGGCTTGGAAAAGAGGAATGGAAAGGGATTAAATGGCAGACTGGCTCAATAACCCACACATTCCAAAAGGATGGCAACAGTTGTGGGGTGTTTGTGATGGAGGTATTACCAATAAACAGAAAAATATTTTGGAAGGGAAAGGAAAGGAAAGGGGAAAAAAACTTTGTGCTTAACTTTGAAGAAATTCCTTTGTTAGAAATTCTGTTTATGTGCTGTATGTACTGCATTTCTGAATTTTTTTATGTTTATTTCTTAAATCCTATAGATGGCAAACCAAAGTTTTACAATTCCCAGAAATTCCCGATGCTTTTGACATAAATCCATCCAAAACTGCCATTTCAAAGCTCCGAAAAGAAATGGCTGCATTCTTGCTTTCAGCCTCAAGTGATGTAAAGAAACAATTTGTACATTAATATTTTACTTCTATTGTGTTACAAATGTATAGTACAAACTGTTATTTTTTACTCAAAACACATAAACACAAACTTCAAAAGATGACTTTTGTGGGTTGTGTGGACTAAAAGAGCTTCCACAAAGCAAGAAGACTTCAGACACAGCCATTAACTGGGTAAATGGCGTTTTTATTGTATTATTTATAATCTGTTAAATAAAATTGCACCTTTGGAATTCTTAGATTTCTGCTTTTGTGGTGTTATCTTCTTTCATGTTGTAATTATTTTTTTTTTTTGACTCAATGACAGTTGTGAAAGTCTCAGGTTACTTATGTAACCATGGTTCCCTGAGCAGGGAACGAGACACTGCGACCTCTAGGGGTCGCTATGGGGAATGCCTCGTCGTGACCCGTGTCTGAAGCATACATTGAAAAAACACCAACAACACGTTGGCCGGCGACAGCCCATGACATCACTACCGATGCGACTATTAGTATAAATAGGTGCCGGTAGAACATGTCATTCACTTCGTCTGAAGCTTGCGTTCGAAGCATGGCAGGAAGCCTAGAGGACGCAGTGTCTCGTTCCCTACTCAGGGAACATGGTTACATACGTAATCTGAGACGTCCTCTTCAGGAACTTCAAAACTGAGTCTCTGGTCGCTATGGGAACGGTATACCCACGCCGCCATGCTGAGGGGAATGCGGGCCAGAACCATGGCGAGCACCAAGTACCAACTTTACCATTTTCATGGTGAGTTGCCCCTGGGACGTCAGACGGCTGTCTGTGACTTTATCCCCAATGGCCAGAGGCCTAGGCTACATACCCAAACTTACCTGTTAGGGCCAGACTCCTGGGCCCGGGGTAGAGCTCCAGGCTTGGAATCAAAATGGATTCCTTTAAGGGGATACGACCAAGAGCCTAGTGTCATACTAATGGCGCTTTTCCACTGCGTGGTACGACTTGGCTCGGCATGGCTCAGTACGGCACGCCACGGTTCGGCTCGGCACGGTTTGTGTTTCCAATGCAGTTCAGTACCGCTTTAGAGTGGACAGGATTATTCACATGTCGTTATAGTTGCGCCGCCTCTGCTGCCACGACTCCTAAAAAAAACATTTTCATTCCGCGTCGCCCCATCAAGCTCTCGCTGCATCCGCTCCTCTGCTATCAACAAGAGGAACGTCTGTACTTCCACAACAGACGACAAAACTTTTTGGTTGTTAAAAAAAAAAGGTGCGCTCGTTCAAAACAGTTGCGTTCGATGCTTCGCTGGCTGTGCCGATTTAAATCTAGAGGTTCTGTTGTGTTTGAGTCGCAAGTTCAGTGACGCAGGTAGTGACGATTCTCTCCGCCCAATCCGTGATCAGCAGAGTTTACACGACACGTTTTGGTAACGGTACGGTACGCTTGGAACCCCAACCGAGGTGGCACTAAAAAAAGTACCAGGTACCAGGTACTGTACCAGTGGAAAACCCCCAAAAATTGAACCGTACCGAGCCGTACCATGCACTGGAAAAGAGACCATATATTATTGGCTGTCACACCGGACTACAGCTTTCTCTTGCATTAAGCTCTAAGGAACTGTCTCAACAGACCCCTGAGCAAACACCCTGTTAAAGTAGGTACCTAGGATACCTAGGTGGAGTGGCAACCAAGGTAATGGGGCTCTAACCCAGCCAAGAAAGGACAAGAAGCAACCGCACGCAGCCTCACAATATAGGATTTACGAAAAGAACGCAAAGAACAGCTCTGCGAACCATCTACCAAATGTATGATTTTAGAAAGGCACAAAAGCCTCACGTGCAAACTTAACCATAATGGATTTTAGGTACATTCTAGGGGCTCATGGCATCTGAAAGAGCAGCTCATAGATGGCATGGGTGCATCCCCAAACCAATAGGTTTGAGAGTCCCACCTCGATATAAGGCATAAAGTGGATGGCTAAGCAGTTAATCTTAGATGAGGGGGGGAGAGGGGTACCTTCGGACTACTGCATGTTCCAATGCTGGAACAGCTAGCAATGATTTACTTAACTGAGGGAGCAACACACACAGCTCTAAAACGAGAGGGAGGCTTGGACCTACAGCATGTTCCAATGCTAGAAATGCTAGCAGGAAGTTACCTAGGCTGAGGGAGCACAAACCCAGCTCTCAGCTCGACCTACAGCGTGATTGTTAGAATCAGAAGGTTAAGTGTACTGCAAGCTAGCCAAAAAAACTCAGCGCATCAGAGAGGCGGAATGAAGGGCCTATGTTCACCTGATACTGCTGGTTCCAGGTGCTCTGGGAAAAACAGAGAACTCAACTCTCACGTGAGAGAAGAACTCCGAATTCAGAAAGAATAGCGCTCATAGGCAACCCTTTGGTAAAAAGGGGAGCACTACTAATATTACCACGAGAGCAGCCCACAGAGCGAACCCGGGCGCTCGATAGGAAGCAGAATGCTCATAGTAACCCTCAATGGTGAGGAGAGCGATACTTCCAAGTGTGTCAAAATAGAGACACACTGGTTGAGTGGAGCCCAAGGTAACGGGGTCTAACCAACTCAGAGAAAGGAAACGAGGTTAATAACGCGTAACCCTTACCGTACAGGATTTTAGAAAGTGCGCAAAGTCTAGCGTGCACACTTACCACTTATGTGGATTTTAGAAAGTGTTCAACGTGCACACTTACCACTATGTGGATTTCAGAAAGTGCACAGAGCTTAGCGTGTGCACTTACCATAGCATGGATTAACATTTCCTGGCATCTGATCACAGATACTTGGAGGTACTGGGCCAAACGGGAGAGGGAAGCTCAAATACGACCCGCTAAGGCGAGGGGAGCACTGCCTGAGACAACATTACACAAGAAGGTTCTCGCAAATACCACCTATACTTCCCACTCGATGCCTCAGCAAGAGGGGATATCCTGCAGCCCGGACATCCAGGAATTTTTTGCAGTGTCGTGCAGGGGGCCTGATGATCAAGAAGGCTCCCACAGAAGCCAGTGACCTGGCCACATGGTCCAGGAAGCATGAAGCCAGAACCAGGGCTATCATACCAGCTGGACACAATATCGACGATTGAGGTAACACTGCCAGTCGAGCACCTGGTTTCTGAATACAACATGGGTGCTCACAGAGGACATACCTTAAAAAGGACAGAAACACACAGGCAGGGCGCGCGTTTCTAGGCATCGCGAGCTAGGCGGTCGCCTAGGCGGCCAACAAGCTGAAGGGGCGCAAATATGAGCGAACAGTACGGGCAATTTTTAAGCCGGGTTGTGATTAAAGAGTGGCCTGGTTCGCCCTGAAATTGGACTGCCGCCCCCACTGGGATACCCCAACCTTATTGGGCTAGGTACTGTTCATTTGACGGATGCCTGTAGCCACCTATGATCAGAGTGTGTCAAGTGCGACTGATTGCTGCATGCAAAGTTTGCATTTGGAGCGCTCAACAACGCCATTAGATCAGTGGGCTCTGTCAGTGCTTTGGCAAGGTAACACTTTTGATGCATGCAATAAAGTAAAGTCAAGGCCAATTTAAAATATTGTTTACGTAAATAAAGTGCAAGAATCAGTATTTGTTTAGGCAATATTTGTGGCACCTCTTTGTGGCAGATTTGTCCCCAATATTAGTGGGCAGGATGTGTCCAAAAGGTGTGCGTTTTTTGCACCAATGCATTGTCAAAGGATCAGCGTGTCATGTAATATTACCATATAAACTTTAACATCCAATTTAAAAAATATTTGTATAGTAAAATTATCTAATGCACGAGATCAATACATCCTTTATTAGACCGCTTTGTCGAGTTAAATGCATCCTTATGGAGGTGTCGAAATGCTGAATCAATTCATTCACTTCCAACAGCGCTTAATGGGAGCAGCGTCATAAAGGGCAGAGCGTCACGTTATTTAAAGGGGATGTTACGCGTTAACGAGTAGCAAATGATTAAGTAACTGCATTGGTTACTTTTATGCCACTGATAAAGCTTTTATATGTAGTTTGGGGTAACAAAGGGTTTTATAGGTTTGACTGAATAATAATGCAATAACTGACACTTTAAAACAATGTTTCAAGAAAAAAACTGAACAAAAAAAATTTAACAAAAAACAGATAAAGACAAAAAAGTAGCCATTGATAATATCTAAACAATATGTAGTAGTATAGTATATAGTATCCAAATCAAAATGTAATAAAATTAATTTATGTGTGATTTATGTGTAAATTATGTGCAATGTCTTAGCCACTAGGGATTGTTACATAGGGCTATACAGGCATCTAGTGGCAAACACAATGATATTACAGATACTAAACTGTGCAAAATGTTTATCTTAACAGTCAAATTACAAATAATGCATTCAGATTTGTGGAACTCAATGCACTGAATCCCCACACGTAGTGTCGTACTAGACAACCAATTTTGCATGTGCCCCGCAACTGGTGTTGAACATAATTATATATAAATACTATATATATATATAGATAATTTTGGGGGGGGCATAGGATTTCGCCTAGGGCGTCAAATTGGCTAGAAATTCCACAGAAGGATTATCAACCTCAAACCACCAGCCCTTAAATGCATATATACATATATATATATATATAGATAATATATATATATATATATATATAGAATGGATCATACTCACCCACCATGGTTCCCGCGCCGGAACCCCGTTCCAGAGGCGATTCCAGAGAAGCCTCTAGTCCAGACCATCAGTAAGGTGATTACTATGAAGCCATAGAACCAACCAAAAAACATAGGCCCAGCATAGGAGACTGAAATGCAGGAAAATTCCTGCCTAACCTCAGTCAGGTGGAGAGCTGGTGGTTATAGTGGAATTAGGAGCTAAGGGCAGATGTAAGACCACCGAAGGAAACGAGTAGATACTCAAGTATCACTCTGATCTGGACGAAAGCGCTGACGCCTTGTCTGGATCACATCCCTAAGGTCTTGCCTACCTAACTTTGACCTGCGATCCTCCTACCCCTACCCGCAGGCGGAGGAAGAGCGCGAGTCGTGACACTAGCCTTCTGTGCCCATATCTTCAGACCGGGATGGGCCAGGACCATATGTGTTTGGTCAGACCTGGAACTTCGTGGAATCGAAGGATTTGGGAGGCCGCTGAGCATGCCTTCGCCTACTGAACTTCTCGAACACCGTTATCAACGGAGGTTACCGAAAAGTTCGGAAGGCGAACACGGAGGCTAAAGGAAAGAAAAACCATCTTTTTTCGTCCCCGATATCTGCCCGTTCAACCCACAGAGTCTCTCCATACTACCATGCCACAAAGACCTGCCCTCCTGGAGACGGACTGCTTAGGAGCCACGAAGAGAGAGATCAGGGTTTGCGGCCGCAGAACTCAGTACCTCATCAGGAGAAAGGCCTCGCATTTTCCAAGGTCTTCAGCAGATCAGCTGATACGCTGGAGCCCGAAATAGTGTGAACGAAGAAACAGCCTCGACCTGCTGCTGCGTATGCCCTGCATTAAGAGCGATGTATCCTGAAGGGGCGTAGAGGGCAGGAGGCGAGATCTAAAGGGGACGTACTAACCCAAGAGAGAGAGGAGAGGAGCCGGTTTCAAGCCATCGCCTCGATGTTGGCTAACTTGTATGCTGGAACAAGAGGGTGAGGGAAAACGGCTTCTTCATTCCTTCTCGATCTCAGTATGAAAGGATACGGAGAAATGGAAGGCTCACCTGAGCGGAGGGTTTACTGTCAGAAAGAAACCGGCTCTCGAGGCGACCGCGCGACGTCAACTTCCTGGCCTGCTTCACGGCAAGTAAAGTCTCGCTGTGGCGCGATTCATAATTTCCAAAAGCTCATCATACGGAGGGCAGGAGAATTGGGAAGGCTCAGCCTCAGCCTCAACCTCTTCGCCGTCCTCAGACATCTCCTGCTCCTCCTGTGCTGAACCCAGCAGAGCACTGGCCCCCGGATCAGACAATGTTAGAGAAATAACATCATCCTCCAGCGGCTCAATCTCGTCCACAGCCGACGATCGCGAAAGGGAAAACCCCCCTTCAAACTCATCGGCCAGGTCCACCTGCGATCCCCACAAGCTCATTCCCTTCCGTGCCTCAGCAGCAAAAAAGGGGGGGGTTTTTTGGGGTCCTGGATCGCTGGAAGCAGATGGCTGCCCCTCTTTTCTTGAAAAAAGAGACAAACGAGAGCGGAGCTTTCTCATTGAAAAATGCTCACAATGCACGCAAATTGCCCCCTCAAGGACATCACGTGCGTGCTCCTCGCCCAAACAAAAAACGCAGAGATCATGTGTGTCATCAGGTGTCAAAAAGTGACGACACGGATGCACACATCCTCTAAACGTTCTGCTAGTGCTCGCCATAATAATAGGATAGAGATCGCTCTTACCGCGTTCAAATGCACGCTTCAAACAAAACAGTCAGTGACGACGAAGAAGAGAATGACATGTTCTCCCGGAGCCTATTTATACTAATAGTCGCACCAGTAGTGACGTCATGGGCTGTCGCCGGCCAACGTGTTGTTGGTGTTTTTTCAATGTATGCCTCAGACACGGGTCACGACGAGGCGTTCCCCATAGCGACCCCTAGAGGATGCAGTTCAAAGTTCCCTTGAAAGGGAACACTGGTTTCACAATTCCTTCCTGGCTTCACCTGTCCCCGATGAACAATCTCCATGGCACTGTGTCTTGTGTGCAAGAATAGGACATTAACCCTAGAAAAGGCATAGGCAATGTAATTTATATCCCAATGTTTACATTTTTAGAATTGCACTATTTGGGATTTTATAACTACATGTGTATTTTGTGTATGATTCTTTTTGCAATATTTTCTATTTTATTACTGACTGTCTCTTTTAAATACTGTTCCTCTTGAAAATTATTTTAAAAAAGTGGATATAAATGGGTTGAATATTTTGTACTTGTATATCAAAAGTGTACTCATAAGCCTTGTGCATCATGCAGAATAATATTCTTAGAAATCTACTGTTGGTTAGATATCTGTAGTTCAAGTGGGGTTTAATTTGAATGGATTTTTAAGAGTTTTTAATATATACACACACACACACACACATGTATATGTATATATGTGTGTGTTATGGAAGGAGACTCACACAGAAGGTTAGAAAGACAGAGGATGTTTATTTATGGCAACAGAGGCTGGGTGTAGAAAGGCAGGTGCGTAAGCAGTTCAATGGAACAGTTCAATGGTAACTTGGGCGTTGTAATGAGTATGCTTGCCCTTGCAGGAGTCCGTGGAATAGCTGGTAGCTGAATGGATGGTAGCACACACCTCACCGTTGTAAGTACTGGAGACGAAGGAGGATACAGCATGGATGTAACACAAGGAGGTAAGTACTCCGGTCTCGTTTGTACGAAGTTGACTCTTTATGCTACTCCAGCGAAAGAGTGATAGCCTTACCGCCCTCGTGTACTTACCTCCTTGTGTTCCACTCCAATGCCTGTATCCTCCTTCGTCTCCAGTACTTACAACGGTGAGGTGTGTGCTACCATCCATTCACTGGAGTGAAGTGAGGTGTGTGTGCTTATGAAGCCGTCTTGATGAGGGTGATGATAATGAACAGGTGCGTGCAATCAGAACTCAGGTGAAGGTGTGCGCTGTGATTGGGTGGTGAGTGAACCTGGCCGATCCGTGACAATATGTGTGTGTGTTTGTGCTTGTGTATGAGGGGCCGTACAAGGAAGGAAGTCATGGCCTGATGGTTAGAGAGTCGGACTCATAACCCCAAGGTTGTGGGTTCGAGTCTCGTACCAGCAGGGATTGTAGGTGGGGGGAGTGAATGTGCAGCACTCTCTCCCACCTTCAATACCACGACTGAGGTGCCCTTGAGCAAGGCACTGAACCCCCAACTGCTCCCCGGGCGCCGCAGCATAAATGGCTGCCCACTGCTCCGGGTGTGTGTTCACGGTTTGTGTGTGTTCACTTCTGTGTGTGTGCACTTAGGATGGGATAAATGCAGAGCACTAATTACGAGTATGTGTCACCATACTTGGCCACATGTCCCTTCACTTCACTTCACTTCACTTCAAGTGCATATGTATGTGCCATTTTCCCAGGACGCGTCCTGGCCAGGATTTCTATATTGCCTAAAATATCTAGGTTTTGGCTTTGTTTGCGTGTGCAGACCGATCGGTGTATAACATCAAAATACCTAGAGAGCATTTTGAAAGCATAAGGAACATTATGTATGGTATTTTGATGTCACACACCGATCGGTATGCACACGCAAACAAAGCCAAAACCTAGATATTTTAGGCAATATCAATGGCACGTATGGTCACCCTAATATATACATACATACATGCATTCATATATATATGCATGTATGTACACTGGTAAAAATTATGTGTTGGATTTACTTAAAATATACAGTATATGCACAATTTTTGCATCACACTTTTTAAGTAAACCCAACTTGGAACAATTTTACTTAAAATAAACAAGATAATCTTTGTTACATGAACTTAAATATTTGAGTTCACTCAACATTCTTTACTTGAAACATGCAACATCATCTACTAAGTAATTTCAAGTTGTGTTAACGTTTAAGCTCATTTATATAAAAAATATAATTGAGTTAAATCAACATTCTTTACTTAAAAAAATATGTAGCACCATAGAATCTACTAAGTAATTGACAGTTGTGTTTACTTAACATTTAAGTAAAAAAATTAATTGAGCTAAACCAACTTAACATTTTAACTTATTTTAGATCTTCAGCTATTGGTCTGCTTACTGCGCTGCTCCAGTACAGTCAATATCTTACATTAAACATGCAAATCACACAAAATAAAGCATTTCAGCTTATTTTTTGACAGGCTGCAAAGCAACGGTTAAGCCTGAAACCACACATCATGAATGTACACCAAAATGTGACAAATCGACAAATGGAAGTTCACTTCCTTGATTTTTCACACTTTGCAACACTTCTTAAAGGATTTAAATTTTTCCAACATTTACTTTTGGAAAAAAATCCTAATAAATCTAGAAAAAAAGCATTTTCTTTCTTTCTTTCTTTTTGTTGTTTTGATTGTAAGACAGAGATTGCAATCTTCACAAAAGTTCAACAATAGGTCACTTCCTTGATTTTTTATTTTCACCCTTTGCAACACTTCTTAATATATTCACAATTTTCTAACATCTACTTTTGGAACACGCAACAAACATCCTAAGAATAAAACAAGACTGCGATCAAACATTTGCAGACTAACATTGTACTAGAACCAGATGCGTATGGCTAAACGTGTCTTGTGACAAACATATTTCAAGGCATAATGGTCAGAACAACACAATCAATATCTTTCATTTTAACAAAGAAGCCTGTTCTTCAGAGACTAAACCTTTGGAGAAAGTTTGCCACTGTCTAGTTCCAGTAGAATCTTCTGAAAAAATGCAAGCGAGTACCTGAGCTCTTTGGGGTAACTCAGATTAATTGCATAAATTAGGCCAAGCAGAAAAACGCAAGCCTTCACAACACCTGCCAATCCCACCATCACCTCTATGCCTTCCAGCACTATCCCAGTCTGTAATGGATCATCTGTTGAGCCACCTTTTGAGATTATCTTCAGTGTGAGCTGTTCCAGTTCCTCCTTTTTCCCATGAGTATCCTTTAAAAAAAAACACACACATAGCAAATGTGTATTTATTTACAACACCACTTGGTATTTTTCAAATTGTTTCTCAGTGCAAAAAAATGCATTGCTATGAAATGACACAAAATTAGACAATATTTTTAAATTGACATTTATATTTTAAAATAAAATAAGTGTCTTACAGCCATTAATTTTATTTCTATCTATTTTGGTTGAATTTAATTAACTGCTATTATATAAGTTGATTATTTAGGTTTGGAGCGTAACTTGGTCGTTGATCGATTTCAGATGCTCACCTGATAATGCTTGATGAGATTCTCAGGATTTTCCAAGAGGTAGACAATTAAGCATCAAATTACAACTTCTCTACGTTGTTCCACAGGGCTGGTCTGAAAAGTAAAACAAAATGCAGCTTGTTATGGTGCATACACACAAAATCACAGCTGTACAGTGACTCCATATAGTTTGGGAATGAAAGCATTATTTGACTAACTCATCTTTAATGACGGTGAAACTTGTTAAAAGTAAACTGTGTGTTTTTAGAAATTCTGTGTGTATTTTTTATTACGGGAGTGTAATTTGGAAACGCTTAAAAGGTTACCAACCGTTTGTATAAATTATATGTGGGTGTTTTGTGAAAAGTGTGGTGCATGAAATTACTGACAAACACAATTACTGATTTACATTTTCATTTACTGATTTTCTGCCCAACATTTCTTTCACCCACACAAACACAACATATGGTGACTACCCCTCCTTCCCCATTCACTTTCATAGAAATGGAGTCCCCTCCAGATATCTCAACTCCTGTATGGCCACCAGCAGGGCGACCTCTGATGCCTGGGGTCTCTGCAGTTAATAACACCCCTATTCCATTCAGCCCTATGCATCCTGTGTCCCATATGCTAATGTCTTCTCCTGTTCTGGCTGGCAGCACTCCCGTGCAAACTCTCACCTGGGCACCACAAGTGGCTAACATGGAACTATGCACATCATCCGAAGGAGGATCTCTTTCAAGTGCCCAGCACGACCTACCCAACGTTCTACCAACTCCTGGAAGAGAAATTCAAAAGTTTACTTCTCAGGTACAAGGGAACTGGGAAAATGTATTTGACTTCATGAAAAGACAAGAAATAACAGTGAATGATCTTACCCAAGAAATGAAAGCCACTTCTCAAAACAAAAATCAACTCGCGGACCTTGCTGCAAAAGTTGAGGATAACAAGAGTCAAGTCTTCACTCTGTTGACCACTACCAAACAACAAGAGGAATCTGAAACAGACAAGTTGATTAAAGCTATGAAGCAAATGATTACAGCTGAACTCCAAAAGGTGGAATCTACCTTGGTGTCAGAAATACGATTTATGGTAGACCAACTCCAGTCGGAAGTCCAGCAGGACATCAAAGCTGTTCAACACACATTTCAAACAAGTCAAGATCATATTACTTCAAAACTTCAGCAACGTGACACTCAAATTGATAAACTTTCTATGTGTGTAAAGGAATTGAGAAATGAGACGGAAAAAGGATTCCTGGATCTCAAAAATCTAATTGACGAGCAAAAAAATTGGCACCACAAATTCCCAGCACCACCATTACTTCAACTCCGCCATCTGTGTCTACTCCAGCAATTCCTTCAACTTCTTCAACCCCTCTTCCCACACCTATAGTAAAAAGTGATCATATTAAATTAACTTTTCCCACTTTTGGTAGACCATCAGACCCCCTACTGTACTTAACCAAATGTCAGGATTTCTTGGCCCTTCATCCCCTCACTGATATAGATATCCTAGCCACATTCCATACTGTCCTTCATGGAACTGCTCGGGATTGGTGGGAAGTCAGGCTTTCCAGCATATCTACGTGGAGAGAATTTGAGGCTGCATTTCTTTCTGCATTTTTGTCTGAAGATTATGACGATGAACTGGCTGAACGGGTCCGAACAAAAATCCAGGGTGAGAAAGAACCTATACGAGACTTTGCATTCTCCTACAGAGCTTTGTGTAAAAGATGGAAGGCAGATCTAACTGAAGGTGAAACTGTGAAGATGATACTTAAGAACTTTAAGCCTTACCTTGCCAGCCAATTGCGTAGTCGGGTGAGTACTGTAGAGGAATTAGTCAAGTTAGGACATCAACTAGAAAAAGACTATGAACAACAGCTTCGATATGAAGGTCGAAGGGGCCCTAAGCATCCACCCACATCACCCAGACCCTCATTAAACCAACCTGCTGAGAAAATCCCAGTTCAGTGTTGGAGATGCTGAGGACAGCATCCGCCAGGCAAATGTCCACACTATATCCCTCCACAGTCACCTCAACAACCATCTGGTCACCAATATACCAGCAGCAAATATCCATATTCATCACCTCAGACAAGGGGTCAGTCTTCTAACAACTCAGTTACTGCTACAGAAGTGCAGAAGCCTCCAACTAAAAGCAAGAAAGCCTCTACCTCCACAAACCTTAATGCACTGATGACAGTACCTCAGCAGTTGGTTGTTCCTGTTAGTATTGCTGCATGGACTGGAAAAGCCATTGTTGATACTGGTGCAAGTTATACACTTATTCATGAAAGTCTCATGAGACAACTCACATCACCAAATCAGCTCCATCCATGGTCCAGTGGTCCTCTATTGACCTCAACAGTGGTTATTGGCAGGTAGCGATGGACCCCAATAGCAAAGACCAGGGCAAAGAGAAGGTCATTGCCTATGCGAGCAGAACTCTAACAGGAGCTGAACTTAATTATACGGCAACAGAAAAAGAATGTCTGGCAGTTGTATGGGCTTTAGAGAAATGGCAACACTACCTGGAACACAAACTTTTCACAGTTGTCACTGATCACTCTGCCCTACAATGGGTCATGGGTTCCACTAAAACCACCAGCCGACTCATCCGTTGGATCTTACGACTGCAAAAATTTTATTTTATCATTGAGTACAGAAAAGGAAAACTCAATGTAGCCCCAGATGCACTATCCAGGCCTTCACCAATCTCGAGCTGCAGTCTATACACAAGCCACAAGGAGTCAGACCTGCCATTATCAGATGTTGTCCTGTGGGATGAACAGCACAAAGATCCTGAAGTCACAAAAATAATGCAAGCAGTTGCAGAGAACTATGCAAGTTTGAAAGCCCAATTTGAAGTTATTGAGGACAAAATATATCAGAAAATGTACCTGCCGAATAACCAGATGCACTACAGAGTGTACGTACCCAGTAGTCTTCGGCCCTCTCTGCTGCAGCACTACCACTCCAGTCCTCTTAGTGGCCATGGAGGAATCTATAAAATGTACAAACGACTCCAAGAAGTAGCATTCTGGCCAGGCATGTGGTCCAACCAGAAATGTCATGTGAAAACCTTCGTGAAATGTCAAATAATAAAACATGACAATCATAAACCTGCAGGAAAATTGCAGCAAACCATTACCACTCACCAAAACCAAATGCTGGGAGTCGATATCATGGGTCCACTACCAAGAAGTACAAACCAAAATGAGTACCTGCTCGTTTTTGTCGATTATTATTCTCGCTGGGTTGAGTTGTTCACCATGCGTAAATCCACTGCCAAGAATGTTGCCTCTATCTTCAGAAAAGAGATCCTGACTCGATGGGGGGTACCAGATTTTCTCCTCTCAGACAGGGGAGTTCAGTTTGTCTCAGCTGTGTTCAGAGAACTGTGTGAGAATTGGAGCATTACTCCCAAACTGACTACGTCATACCATCCGCAAACCAACATGACTGAAAGAGTAAATCGGACCCTCAAAAACATGATGTCAGTCTATGTGTATGAAAATCACAAGAAGTGGGACCAGTTCTTACCCGAGTTCCGATTCACCCTGAATTCAGCCATCCAAGAGACCACTGGACTATCTCCAGCAGAACTCCAGCTTGGCAGAAAACTCCAAGGTCCAATGGATAAAGTACTTCATGGCCTCAATCTGACTCCAGACACTGCTTCCTACGATGTGGTCCATCATCTTCATCACTTACAAACCCAAGCCAAAGAAAACAGTAAGAAAGCAAAATTGAGACAACTGAGAAATTATAACAAAAAGAGGAGAGATTTAACATTCAAAAGCAAGGACCGTGTATGGTTACGTAACTTCCCACAGTCTAGTGCACAACATAATTTTAGTGCAAAACTAGCACCGAAGTGGAAGGGACCTTACCGTATTCTGAAGCAGCTGGGTCCTCTGAACTATGAAATAGACCCTGGAAGACACGGGAGAAGATGTCCGGACAGCACATGTCTGTAATTTAAAAATGTGTTTTCCAACAGCTGAAGAATTGGAGTCCCAGGAAAAACAGAACCTCTTTGACCTGTTTCAGGAAGCCTCTGATGAGGAAGAAGAATTTTTAGGATTCTAATCCATGCTTTCTTTTAAACAACCATGGGTTGTTTTCTTCAAGGGAGGGAGAGTGTGGCTGTGAAAATGTTGTGCCACAACATATTTTGGTTTACTTTCGTTTTCACTTTGCGTGTTTGGGGTAGAGCATTTCAATTATCAGCGGAAGGAAGGAGGATATAAGGAAGTGAGTCATACCTGAGAGTAATTGCGTCATCTGTAAAAGTTTGCAGTAGTGTGGGAGTGATTGTGTGGAGAACCCTGCGAAGGTGGAAAGATGGCTGTTTGTTCAAATGGTTGCTTTTCTTGTGAGTGATGTCTGGTGCGTTGTGACGTTCTAAATTACTTTTAAACGTGGCACTGCCAGATCGTCTGCACTTAAAGTTGTTCTGAAGACAAGTATCGGCTGCTCATCCACCTGTCCTGGTGTTTGAAAATCCCGCTATACTCTCCAATTTTCGTCATGACTGCAAACTTTGTCAGTACCTCTCTGCCGCCATTACACATACTCATTTCACTCACTACTACACATGTACGCACTCGCACCACATTCACTTTCACACATTTGGTGTGCTTATTGTTTTTATGAGTGTTAAATGATTATTGTTGCTTTGAGATTATTGTTTGATAATTATGAAATGACCAAATGCTTATTTAATGTTCCTTTTTTTTCTTCTTTTACCTCTATGGACAATTTATAAATGATTGTGGACGTCAATCTGCTTTATTGGAAACGTACACTAGTGTGACGCAATTCCTACGTGGACCTCAAACCGAAACTTAATTTGAACTGTTGTTTCTCCCCCCTCTGCTTATTGTCTTTTCGGTTTTTGTTTTTGTTTGTTTGTTTCTTATTGTTCAAACTTTTATTTTTATTTTTTTTCTCATGCTATGGACAATAGTGGAATAAATCTTCCCTTTGAACAGTATTATTTTTTGACTGTCTATGTGATTTAATGCTGTAACAGGTGGTGTTTTAGTTTGCTATCCTGGGTTAATTTAAATGTTGTTAGGGTTAAAACCTGACTGGCACCCGAATATTTTCCTTATAGGGTTTATTTATGCTAGGGCAGCCGCCACCGTTACAAACTGCTGATGGCAAATGAAGTTGGAAGCAAAATGAATTTGGAAAGAGAACAGAAAAATCTGCTCAGGTTCTGCTGCTATACACCACAACAATGATCTGTTGCTAAAGCGACAAGAGTTTTTAAAGCTAATTGGAGAATGGCCAAGTCAGTCACCTGATCAGAACCTAATTTAGCATTTATTTAATATGCTGTAAGTTAGACATATTCCACCCAAAATGTTTTCATCATTTACTCACCCTCACACTGTGCCTGATGAATGACTTTCTTTAGATAAACAGATTTTTAGGGGGGGAAAAAATCTCTGTCTTCATATAATGCTAGTGAATGGGACCCTAAACCCCATGGAACACAAACATGATTAGCCATGTGACCGCAGTTAATGAATCAATAGGTGCGTTCGACTTGATGCAACGCTACGACGGCATTCAACGAGATTGCAGTCGGGGGCGGAGTTGAAAACGGGCCGAAAGGACGCCGACACTTTCTGTCCGTTGTTCGCTCGCGCGTGGTGTTTTGCCTCTCTATCACGATGAAGTGACTTAAAATGCAATATTTGTCAAATACACAGTGTTTCCGAAACGTTTTCATGCGCACCAGAAACCTTTTTTATTACCCCTTTTTTCGCTTTAAACACAGCGCCATCTGTTCAAAATAAAGTTCTAACGTAAATATATAGCTATTAAATCCCTAATCAAGTGCGTCTATTGCTTTATGATAAACGTGACTCAATATAACATTGCGACTACAGTAAAAAAGTTTTTAATGTTCTAAAAACACAGATTTATGAGCAGTATTGGATTTGAAGATGTTAGAAACACACGTCATTGTTGTCATGTGGTGAATTTGGCCAATCGTGAAACAGCTTGTCATCAGCGTTCCTGCAGTCGCTCTGAAAAAGCTGCAGCAGCTGTGTCAGCCGGCTGCTCTCGAAACGATATCGCAGTACTTTGATGCCACACGTGACAGTCACGTGGCATCTGCGCCGTCTCAAGTCGGACAAAATTTCTAACCGGCATGCATTGCTTCAAGTCAGCCACCGATCGGTTTGCGCGGCGCCGCATGAAGTCGAACGCACCTAATGTCTTCTGAAGGAAAACAATAGGCCTATTTTTATAAAAAAAGTATTTTAAATTTTGTTAAACTAAAAAAAACTATATTTTGGGCTGACTGTCATACATTAGTTCATGATTGCATTAAGTGATTTATCAGGATGTTGTAAAGTGTGACAAGTGTCTTCTGAAGCTCACGTAAGTGATGTGGAAGCACTTAGGATTGTCACCTCTTCCTTTAGTTTCACAACACACATCACACTTCACAATGTGTTGACATTTACAATAAGCATAAACCCATGAATGGATGGATGACAGTTGGCCGAAAGCAATAATTAAAGTTTGAAATAATATTTTTTTTCCTTTCACAAACACATTTTACTTTTAGCTCAGAAGAGATTCATACAGGGACGTATGGATTACAGTCACATTCACTTTGCATTGATTTTTAAAGTGAAAAAAATTAAGATTATATATGTATCAGGGACGGCACAAGGATGAGTAAACAATAACAGAATTTAAATTTTTAGGTGGAGCATCATATTAAAGGTTTAGTTCACCCAAATGTGAAAATTATGTCATTAATTACTCACCATCATGTCGTTCCACACCTGTAAGCAATTATTAGTAAAGTGTGAAATTAACAAAAAAAATTATATATGAATTGTTACCTCCAATTATTCCATTCTAAGTTCTTGCACCATCACTTGTTGCACAGCTGGATGTATGGAAAGATGGATGGAGAGAAAAACAACAGTATTAAACAGCGTAAAATAACTGATAATGCTAGCATTTCAATTGTTTTATACATTACGTTTGGAAGTAAAATCTGGCACTTTCAATATTGCCTCACATAATTAAAATGAAATATAACAGAAACAACACAAAATGTAAAAATCTAACACTTTAAAACTGGAGATCCACCGCTCTGCAAATTTTGCATGTCTATCAGTTTATGGCGCTCTCTCCGGATCAGCGGCAGAGGGAATGCAGGTTTAAATTTACTGCTGTGATCATAATTTCGAAGGTTTACTTGTCATATAGGAATAATTTTGCGTGTGTGTCTGAATTGAGTAATTGAGATTGCCATTACTTAATAGATAGATAATACATACTGTGGCGAGTATCCCGAGTCCAGATTAGCGTCGCCCTGGAAACACCGCTGCCACACTGATCACCGATGCACAACACCTGTGCGCGCATGAGTGGCGCACCTGGAGCTCGTTCCCGCTGGCCTTAAAAGCCAGGAGAAGAGACACCAGTGGGAGAGCACCCCAGAGCTCCAGGCGGCATTAACGATTGTTCTCCTTATTTCCCAGAATCTGAAGGCACCCAGGGAGAGGGATCTGCACCACGGCACTTCACCCCACGAGCACCAGTGTGAGACGGGCACCGAGCACCAGTCATCAAGGGCACGTGTGATCAGTGTGTGGGCAAATAAATCACCCTCCGGGGCTCTTTCGACCAGTACCGAGTCTGTGTTCTCATTCACCCCGCGACATATGGTGGAGAATGCGGGCAGAACAGGTGAATTGAGACACAGACGGGTACCGCCAGGTGGCCTTAACGTTATCTGTGCTTCTTCTAGGAGAAACCGCTCTCTTCCCCCGGACACATGGAAGAGGTCATCCGCCGCAACTAACGGAGCTCTCGGCCCGCCCGCAGCAGTTTACAGAGCGACTGGTGCGCCCGGAAGGAATATACTGACCGGGTCGTGAACAGCTGCATGCCAGCTTGGCGGGGGGGGCGGGGCACCTGCCCCTCCCGGAAGCGCCGGTCAGAGCGCACCAATACCGCGTCCGGTTGACCGAGAACGACGACATAGAGGCTTACCTCCACATGTTTGAGGTCATCGCGGCCCGGGAGGGTTGGGGAGGGGGGGGCGGGGGAGGGGGGCGATTGGTGGGTCCAGGAAGAGTGGGCTCGCATCATCGCCCCCTTCCTCACCGGAGAAGCGCAGCGGGCCTATTATGCCCTGAGGGCACCCCGGAACGAACAGTATGACGAGCTCAAAGCCGAAATCCTAGCCCGGGTGGGCCTATCGCCCATGGGGCGGCGCAACAGTTCTATCAATGGATCTATGATGAACGGCAGCCAGTGAGAGCGCAAGCCGCGCAACTGGCCCGGTTGACTCACCTGTGGCTTCTCGCGGGGTCCCCGACCCCGGATCAGGTAGCCGAGAAAGTGCTCATTGATCGGCTGCTACGGGCACTGCCCCGCCCGCTGAGGTGCCTGGTCAGTATGCGAAATCCCCAGGACATCCCCAGCCTGGTGGAGGCGGTAGAGCTGGCGGCGGCAACGAGCGCCCGCGAGGCAGGGGAGAGAGCGGGCCTGGCGCCCCGAAGGGTGATGGAGCAGCATGCGCTCGAAGGTGCACCGCGACCAGGCAGCAGACCGGTGGTCCCCGACGGGGCGGATGAGCCAATGCCCACGGAACCCCCAGCTCCGACGGCCCGGGCATGGGTGGCGGGGTGTTTCCTGCACCAGGACGGACGTCCCCCGGGCCCCAGCAGGATGGTACAACTGGATGGGAAGCCCGTCCGGGCCTTCTTGGACTCCGGCAGTTCAGTCACCCTCGTGCAACCGTCCCTGGTACGACCCAGGCCCGAGCAGAAATCCCAGTTGCCGCTGACGTGTGTGCACGGAGACACCCGCTATGTACCGGCCCGTACAGTGCGGATCTCAGCGGAGCCCGGGACCTGGGCCATCGAGGTGGGCATTGTGCCGGATCTCCCTGTACCTCTGCTCCTGGGACGGGATTGGCCGGGGTTCCAGAAGCTCCTCCTCGGATCCAGGATGCCACGCCGTACCGCCCGGAACGGGCCACGGCGACCCCGTCAGGGACCGCCCAGCCCCAGGCCGGTCTACCTAGCGACGGACAGCGAGAGGGAGGGTGAGTGTCAGCCTCCTAACCTGCCATCTGTTTACCTCAATGTGTTTTCCCAGGTCACGACCGGGGGCTCGTTCGGAAGGGAACAACGCGAGGACGACCGCCTACGGAACTGCTGGGATCAAGTGCTCCGCATTGATGAGGTAGACAGGCTCCCGGGGCCTCACCCCCTCCCTCATTTTGAAATACGCAATGGTCTGCTGTACTGTGTCGCCCACAGGCGGGGGGAGGACAAATTCCTCCTGGTAGTGCCTACCACCAAGACGGAGACGGTCATGGAGCTGGCACACGGCCACCCAATGGCAGGACACCTAGGAGTCGACAATACCGTCCAGTGCATCCGGGACCGTTTTCACTGGCCCGGACTAGAGGCCGAGGTGAAACGGTTCTGCCGTAGCTGTCCCACCTGCCAACAGACGTCTCCGTGCCGTCCTCCCCCCAGCCCGCTCATTCCACTACCCGTCATCGATGTGCCCTTTGAGCGGATCGGGATGGATCTGGTGGGAACGCTGGGCCGAAGTCTGCCCGGGGACCTGAGCACATCCTTGTCATCCGCTGGAACTATGCCCCCCCCCCCGGGGGGTTTTTTACCCCGGAAGCCTTCCACTGCGGCGGGCCACGCATCCAATAACTTGCCTGCTCAGCTGTTTCTGCTGGCCACGTCTTCGGGATCCCGATGAATCCTGACTGACCAGTGGCCCCCCCTTCTGTCCCGGGTTCATGTCGCCACTCTGTCCGACCTCCTCATGGTCAACACCTGAGGCTCAGTCTACCCCGCAAAATAACTCTTGCCTGGTGAGCGGTTCAACCAGAACGCTCAAGTGTATGCTGGAACGGTGGTGACGAGGATCGGCCGACTGGGACATCATATGCCGTAGTGCTCTTTGGGTCATAGATGTTCCGCAGGCCTCCACTGGCTTCACCCCCTTCGAACTGCTGTTTGGGAGACAGCCCAGGGGCCTTCTAGACGTGGCTCGGGAAGCCTGGGAGAACCAGCCCGCCCCACTTCTTAGCCTCGTCGAGCACGTGCGGGAGAGGATAGACTGGGTCATGCCGCTGGTGAAGGAACATCTAGTTACCACCCAGCGCGCCCAGCAACGGCTGTACGACCGGCCCGCCCAGGCCCGGGAGTTCCAGCCGGGCGATCGAGTGGTGGTACTGGTCCCGACAGCTGTGTGCAAGTTTCTGGCGACCTGGCAGGGTTCCTACACCGTAGTGGAATGGATGGGACCGGTGACGTACCGGGTGTGGCAACCGGGGCGCCGACGGATGGAGCAAATCTACCATGTCAACTTGCTCAAAAAGTGGGTTCCGCGGCCCGAGCAACTGGCCGCGCTAGCCCATACCGGGCCCCCAGTAGTGGACATTGAACCGCAGCTGTCGGCGACCCAGAAACGGAGCTCGAGGCCCTGGTCAGTCAGTTCCGGGATGTGCTCAGTGAGACCCCGGGCAGAACTACCGTCATAGAGCACGAGGTCCGCACACCACCCGGAGTCGTAGTCCGGCAGCGGCCCTACCGGATACCGAAAGTTTGCCGGCCGGCTATAGAGGAGGAAGTCGAGAAGATGCTCCAACTAGGAATCATCGAGCCGTCCCGTAGCCCGTGGGTCAGCCCCATCGTGATGGTTCCAAAGCTGGACAACACCCTCCGGTTCTGTAACGTCTTCAGGAAGGTCAACCAAGTTTCGGCCTTTGACGGCTATCCCATGCCGCGGGTGGATGAGCTCCTGGACCAGCTGGGCAAGGCTCGCTACATCAGCACCTTAGACCTCACCAAAGGCTACTGGCAGGTGCCCCTGTCCCCCGAGTCCCGGGAGAAGAAAGCCTTTAGCACTCCCAATGGCCACTAGCATTAACTGGTGCTACCCTTCGGCCTACACGGGGAGCCCGCCACGTTCCAGCGGTTGATGGCCATCTTGCTCCGGCCCCACCAAGCCTACGCCGCGGCTTACTTGGATGATGTCGTCATACACTCCGAGGGCTGGTAGACTCACCTGGAGCGTCTACGGAGGGTGTTGACAGAGCTCCGGCGGGCTGGCCTGACTGTTAACCCCAAGAAGTGCCACCTCGGCCTTACCGAAGCAAAATACCTGGGGTACAAGTTTGGAAGAGGGCTCATCATGCCCCAGGATAAAAAGGTTGAGGCGGTAAAGGAGTTCCCACGTCCTGCCAATAAGACACAGGTACGGGCCTTTTTGGTGTTGGCGGGCTACTACCGATGTTTCATTCCCAACTTCTCCTCTATAGCAGACCTTCTCCCTGTCAGACCTTACCAGGAAGGGGCAGCTGGAGAGGATAGACTGGACTCCCGAGACAGAAGCCGCTTTCCAGGCCCTCAAGACGGCCCTGACATCCTCCCCGTTCCTGCATGCCCCAGACTTCGGCTGCCCCTTCACCCTATATACGGACGCCTCCGGCACCGGTTTAGGGGCAGTCCTCTCCCAGCTCCGGGATGGAGAGGAACACCCCATAGTCTACATCAGCAGGAAACTCTCCCCCGTGGAGACCAGGTATGCCACCCTGGAGAAAGAGGCCCTGGCCATAAAGTGGGCAGTCCTGGAGTTAAAATATTACCTTTGGGGCCGCCGGTTCACCCTCGTCACAGACCATGCGCCCCTACAATGGATGTCCAGGGCGAAGGACAAACGCCCGGGTGACACGGTGGTTCCTCACACTCCAGGACTTCTGCTTCCAGGTACAACATCGGGCCGGGGCCGATCACGGGAATGCGGACGTCTCTCCCGGGGCTGGTCCGGTTGGGCAGGTCTGGCAGGTAACCAGAAATCCCCCCCCCGTAATACCCCCACAACGAGTTGTGTATTTCCCCACAGGACCAGGGCGACGCCTAGGGGGGGGAATGTGGCGATTATCCCGAGTCCAGATTAGCGTCGCCCTGGAAACGCCGCTGCCACACTGATCACCGACGCACAACACCTGTGCGCGATGAGTGGCGCACCTGGAGCTCGTTCCCGCTGGCCTTAAAAGCCAGGAGAAGAGACACCAGCGGGAGAGCACCCCAGAGCTCCAGGCGGCATTAACGATTGTTCTCCTTATTTCACAGAATCTGAAGGCACCCAGAGAGAGGGATCTGCACCACGGCACTTAACCCCACGAGCACCAGTGTGAGACGGGCACCGAGCACCAGTCATCAAGGGCACGTGTGATCAGTGTGTGTGTGGGCAAATAAATCACCCTCCGGGGCTCTTTCGACCAGTACCGAGTCTGTGCTCTCATTCACCCCGCGACAATACAATAATATCTCAAAATCTTGGCTGCAGTCTTATATAAACCAAACCTCAAAAGTAACCCGCGCCCAGGCCGCCTCTTATAGAGAATATGAGAATATTGTGACCGAACTTTTTTCTTCTTCTCAGTAGCAGGAACAAACTCGATGTTTTCATAAGTATTCATAACACATTTCTAATTATTGAAGCATTATTCTTAGCGATTCAGAAATTCCTTTTAAAAGTTCCTTTTTTGACCACAAACGCAATAAACGAGTAAGTTAAAAAGACAAAAGTAAAGCTTGCCTCTTTTCAGCGTCTACATCACGCTGCGTTTCAGAAAATATCTTCTCCCATTAACACAAAAAACAAGTGTTCATTGATGGTAAAACGCCAAAATCTAATTATAGACGGTTTCATCGAACGCGTGCCATGGTCACACGTCTGGCCCTAAGTTAACTTCCGGTCTGTGTTTGTTTATTGGTCAGACTCACTGTATATAATAATTATATGATAATATATTATTATAATTATATTATAATTATATAATATTTATGTCATATATCTAGTGGGATCAGTGGTCCACTAGTAATATGGCACTGGCTACAAACTCAGTTAAAATTAAGGTGATGAGTAGACCGAAATTTGGCTCAGCTTGTTGTGCTGTGGGATGCAACCTGACCTCTGGAACAAACGCATTGTCAAAAATAAAAATGTTTCGGTTTTCTAAAGACCAGACGTTCCATCTCGACAAGCATGGATAACCGCTGTGCGAAGAGAGGCTTGGCTGCCAGGCAAGAATTCACACTGCAGTCACGCGTCTGCGCTTCGGAAAAGTGCGGTCACGCCATCTACGCAGCTTTTTGAAGATGCTGATTTCATTTTTCAGTAGGATTTGGCACCTGCCCACACATCCAAAATCACCAAAAGCTGGTTCAATAACCATGGTGTTACTGTGCTTGACTGGCCAGCAAACTCACCAGAACCCACAAATCCTAAACAACCCCATAGAGAATCTATGAGTAACCCTGATGATATGAAAATGAGAAACAAGAGACCAAAAACTGCAGATGAGCTGAAGGCCACTGTCAAAGAAACCACCTCAGCAGTGCCACAAACTGATCACCTACATGCCACGCCGAATTGAGGCAGTAATTAAAGCAAAAGGAGCCCATACCAAGTATTGAGTACATGTACAGTAAATTAACATACTTTCCAGAAGACCAACAATTAAAAATGTTTTTATTGGTCTTATGAAATATTCTAATTTGTTGAGATAGTGAATTGTGGGTTTTTTGTTAAATGTGAGCCAAAATCATCACATTAAAAGAACCAAAGACGTTAACTACTTCCGTCTGTGTGCATTGAATTTATTTAATACACAAGTTTCACAATTTGAGTTTAATTACTGAAATAAATGAACTTTTCCACGACATTCTAATTTATTGAGATGCACCTGTATGTGTGCACATACATATAGTCTGATGGTTGTATAAAATAATTTAAATAAAATATGTAACATGACTAATAATGAAATTGATGATAAAACAACATATACAGTGGGTACGGAAAGTATTCAGACCCCCTTAAATTTTTCACTCTTTGTTATATTGCACCATTTGCTAAAATCATTTAAGTTAAAATTTTTTTCCTCATTAATGTACACACAGCACCCCATATGAACAGAAAAACACAGAATTGTTGACATTGGCAGATTTATTAAAAAGAAAAAACTGAAATATCACATGGTCCTAAGTTTTCAGACCCTTTGCTGTGACACTCATATATTTAAACTCAGGTGCTGTCCATTTCTTCTGATCATCCTTGAGATGGTTCTAAACCTTAATTTGAGTCCAGCTGTGTTTGATTATACTGATTGGACTTGATTAGGAAAGCCACACACCTGTCTATATAAGACTTTACAGCTCACAGTGCATGTCAGAGCAATGAGAATCATGAGGTCAAAGGACTGCCTGAAGAGCTCAGAGACAGACATTGTTCAACAGCACAGATCTGGCCAGGTAAAAAAAAGTTTTCTGCTGCCTAAGGTTCCAGAGCCAGTGGCCTCCATAACCTTATGGAAGCCGTTTTGGGACGATCAGAACCCTTCCTAAGAGCTGACCGTCCTGCCCACTGATCTAAATCGGGTGAGAAGAGCTTGGTGAGAGAGTTAACGAATAACCCAAAGATCACTGGTGGCTGAGCTCCAGAGAAGCATTGGGAGATGGGAGAAAGTTGTAGAAAGTCCAACCATCACTGCAGCCCTCCACCAGTCGGGGCTTTATGGCAGAGTGGCCCGACGGTAGCCTCTCCTCAGTGCAAGACACATGTAAGCCCGCATGGAGTTTGCTAAAAAAGCACCTGAAGGACTCCAAGATGGTGATAAATAAGATTCTCTGGTCTGATGAGACCACGATAGAACTTTTTGGCCTTAATTCTAAGCAGTATGTGTGGAGAAAAACAGGCATTGCTCATCACCTGTCCAATACAGTCCAACAGTGAAGCATGGTGGTGGCAGCATCATGCGGTGGGGGTGTTTTTCAGCTGCAGAGACAGGACAACTGGTTACAATCGAGGGAAAGATGACTTCGGCCAAGTACAGGGATGTCCTGGATGAAAACCTTCTCCAGAGTGCTCAGTACCTCAGACTGGGCCGAAGGTTTACCTTCCAACAAGACTGACCCGAAGCCCACAGCTAAAATAATGCAGGAGTGGCTTCACAACAACTCTGTGACTGTTCTTGAATGGCCCAGCCAGAGCCGACTTAAACCCAATTGAGCATCTCTGGAGAGACCTAAAATGGCTGTCCACCATCGTTTACCATCCAACCTGACAGAACTGGAGAGGATCTGCAAGGAGGAATGGCAGAGGATCCCCAAATCCAGGTGTGAAAAACTTGTTGCATCTTTCCCAAAAAGACTCATGGCTGTATTAGATCAAAAGGGTGCTTCTCCTAAATACTGAGCAAAGGGTCTGAATACTTAGGACATGTGATATTTCAGTTTTTCTTTTTTAATAAATCTGCAAAAATGTCAACAATTCTGTGTTTTTCTGTCAATATGGGGTGCTGTGTGTACATTAATGAGGAAAAAAAATTAACTTAAATTATTTTAGCAAATGGCTGCAATATAACAAAGAGTGAAAAATTAAAGGGGGTCTGAATACTTTCCGTACCCACTGTAAATAAATAAAACTACCCTTACATTTTTCTGTGAGACAAAGTCTTCCTAGGGCAAGCATAGCCATTCTTTAAATGAGAGGTTTACCAAAAACCTTTAAAAACCCCTCTCCCTCCTCTCTCTCTGCACTCTCTCTCTCACACACACACACACACACACACACACACACTGTCATTCTGATAAATTGAAAATAAAAATGTTTAGCTTAATGAATAAATAAAGAAATGGGGAAAATCCCTCACATTTTACAGGAAGCGGGAACCAGAATATGCCATCGCGTTATTTCAGTAGCATCTCAAACGATATGTTTAAGATCTGTATACCCTTTAAGTCTATCAAAATCTCAGAAGGATGGCTGCTCAGTGGACTTTGACGGTATGGCATGGAGCTAGCCATTATTTCCAGTCTCGATTCGAACTTCATGTGTTTAGAAATGTTTTAATTATTCAGTTAATATTACATTTATTCACGCGTTTTAAATATTATCTAGACTTGTTTTATTTCACAGTGTTTTGGGTACACAGTGTTTTGGCTACAAGGATCGTGACTGTCTATCTTTCCTATTCTAACTTGCAGAAAATTGTGACGGAGAACACTGCTGGAATGTTTACAGACGGTCTCATGTGGCTATCTTTACAGACGTAATGTTACGCTTTGTTTTAAGAAGCTTGTTTAAATAACAACGAGGCCTCTTTACATATGCTTTGGATTTAATTGCGACGACATAAATATTGTCTTCTGTCACGGTTGTAATCTACACATTCCTAAGCTATTTTCACATCCTTTCAGACACTGTTTATGTAAACAGAATGTTATGTTTACCCAGTGTGAAAGTAATCTTACATTTAGACGCAGGCAGGGACAGAACGGAAGATCTGGGGGTCAAAATCACATCTATTTAACCTTAATAATCAAACTGTCTAGTTCTGTTATATATATTTTATGCACAAGATAACTTTACAGTTCCTATGTTTAAACGTTATATTAAATTTCTTTATTAAAACATCATGCAATGTTATTCACCAATCATGCTTCAAACATAGACAATTATACATTTTTTCTGGTTTATGTATCTGTGAAAAAAAGTTTCTATTTCGTAAACAAAGTTGCTGTAAAACAGAATTACTAATCATATATACGTCCGTGATTTCTAGTGAACGCCCAATGCCTTATTTTCGCAGCAGAGGATGCAGGGATGATGCGTTTATCAGAGTACGGGCGCCCTCTTTTGGGGAGACTTAAAACTACAGCTCTCACGAAACATTACATTCTTAAATCTGTTTATTCACTTCCCAATATTAAAACTATATATTAACATTAAAACAAGATACTTCTATCCTAAAATTACTATTCAGCGTGTTACAATTAAATATGCCAAAAGCTATACAAATAATGTAAAGCTCTTTTTGCTCTGATGAATTTACCATATGGTCTCCCCAGGGAGTAATAAAAACGACCTTAAAACCCACGTGTTTTCAGGAGAGATCAGTTATTTTCAGAACAGTTCATTTCAGGATCTTCTGGATATTCTCACGTCTATTTCTGGAATTATCATGAATCAACACGGTAAGTCCAATTTATTTATTTATTTCCTTGAACAAACTTGTGAATTTGACTATGATACAACTGAGAACTATTTCTTTCTGTTTTCATAGTAATTATGGCAGTCCATTCGTATTGAGAAATGATCAATACGAGTCATGATTGGTTTGCGCCCGAGGTTGTATGGTCTTAATGACTGTTTGATTATAGTTCACCGTTTTATTAGTTATCTTGTTATGTTTTGGAGGAGATTATCTGTGGTTCAATTTAAACTGTGATGTTTAATATCAATCGTCTTAGACAATTGGTTTAAACTAAGTACGCTCGACTAACGGTTGTCTTTAATTAAACTCGTAATCCGACTCATTTAAGTTTTAGGAAATATGTTAGTTTAATTATTTACCAATGTTTGAAGAGACAGGGGGGCGCTGATGAGTAATTGACCGCTAAAATCTCTCAGGGGGCGAAGAAGCTCACACAGGTAAGTACAGAGTAACGGGAAGAAATAGACATGAGGAAACTATCATTTCAAGGCTTAGATTTGGCCATACTGCTCTTAATAGCAGTTTGAAGAGAATGGGGAGACATGAAACTGGAAAATGTGAATATTGTAATATGGAGGAAAATGTAGAGCATGTTATAAGTGTCCAAGATACGGAAAGGAAAGAAAGATACTGATTGATGTCCTCAAGGAAAATAAAGAAAAACTTAACTTGATGAACATTTTGTGGAATAAATCAGGGGATAAAAACTTTAAATTTTTAATGCGTTATTTAAAGGACACGGGATTATATAATAGAATTTAGTGAAGAGTACGATCCTGATCCACACTCCTAATCAGTAGGTGGCGGTAATGCACCTAAAAGTTGTATGCCATCCGCCATTAAACACCAAGAAGTAGAAGAAGAAGCTCACACACGTCGCGTTTGCAATGACGTCATATTTGCGTGTGTCCCAGCCTTATTCTAAGATATTAGATCATCTATTTCGGTTTATACCTGACTGATTTCAAACTTATTTTTGCAAAACCTGTTTCCCCTGAAGTAGTGATGAGAAGTTCGGTTCTTTTCCGCGAACCGGTTCTTTCGGACAGTTCGATACAATAAACTGGTTGAAAAAACCGGTTCACCAGTTCTTTTACGCTCGACGTAATGACGTCATTGGCGATGACGTTATGGCGTCAAGTCTATCGCGGGCTTAACACATTCAAATATAAAGTCAGTAATCATAACATCAGTCAATTAAAACATCATTATAATCTGATACGTTTCTTACAATTTGGATTTTTGTATCTGAAGCATCAACACATATACAGGCAGTGATCTGCAAACTAGGATGTTTTACAGTTATGACGTCAATAAATTAGTCTTCATCAGCGCAGAAACTATGCTCCACTTAATATACTGTATATAATCCATTACGGTTTATTTGTTATTAAATAAACTTACGTTTCACCAGATTGCCCTTCATTCAAATCTTCGGTTTACCCGCGCTCATAACATTAGCACAGAATCAGTTGACCAAAAGAACCAGTTCGGTTCAGACGTGCCGTGTCAGTCCCATTAGCTGTGTCCCATTAGAAGGCTGCTATGGGATCAAAAACCGCCAAAGTTATTGCAGTCATGGATCTAAAAATAATAAGCATGAAACCAAAATTTAAAAACGCAAGTAAAATGATATTGCACAAAATTGAAAAATTAAAGCAAAGTTTTCAGAATAGCAAACAATGGTCATGGATTGAAAAATAATAAGCGTAAATCAAAAATGTAAACACATTTAAAATTATATTGCACAAAACTGAAACATGAATTCAAAATTTTGCTTTCCCGCTCATATGTTAATTTTTTGTGTGCTTACGGTCTTTTCTCCTTCGCTCTTGTTTCCACGTTCTGCGCTTGCTTTTCCAGATGTTGCGGTTAGAGTTTCATGTAAATCAGTGCGGGGCTTCAGCATCACCATTGGCCCACTAGTTCTAGATTGACAGCTGCTCCTCTAGCCAATCAGTCAAAGGGGGAGTTGACGTCACTCCAATGCGACTCGTGGCTGCTGTGGCAGGCGTGTGAAGATGGATAACCAGCGTCAGCAGGCAAATGCCGGACAATCTCAGGTAATTAGCCTTTAATGATTTATTAGTGGGTGAAAGGTGATATGTTTGTTTTGTGAATTATGCCAGTTGTGAGGATTTCGGTTTAGGTGCAAATAATTAATTGATTGCTTTAATTTATGTTGATAATTTTACTTAATATTTTTATGTATATTCACAGGCAGTGTCAAGGTTGCTTTTAGAGAGACTCTTGTCACGACTACAGGAGGCCATGCAGCGCTTGCCTCTAGACCTGGATTATTTATATTTTATTTGCACAAATGATTTAAGTTTGATCACTTCACATACAAGTCGTCAACATGTACCTCAAGAGGTAATGCACTTTCTTTCAAACCTGTGTTCTGTTCTTTCTAATCGCCTGGACACAAGACGTACCTCTTCAGTGATTTTGAATGAAATTGCTGGACCAACGGGACGTCCCAAAACCATTGTATCTGAGCAGCACCTCAGACGATTGATTGAAATTGGTCTGACTGTACCTTGCATTTCAAAACTGCTTGGCATGTCAACACGAACCATAGAACGCAGAATGCAAGAGTTTGGTATAACAGTGAGAGGAACATACAGTCAATTGACTGACGAAGAGTTAGACAATCTTGTGGTTGCAATCAAAACAACATCACCACACTCAGGCTACAGAATGATGAGAGGGAACTTGAAAGCTCTTGGTCATCGAGTCCAGTGGAGCAGAGTCTGCGACTCTATGAATAGAGTTGATTCAGCCGGAGTCCTTGCTAGAATGTCACAACTTGGACATGTTGTGAGAAGATCATATTCAGTTCAGGCCCCTCTGTCCCTCATGCATGTGGACACCAACCACAAGCTGATCAGGTAGGTTAAATTATTTTTGTATTAGTCACTTGTTGTACAGCAAGATATCTTATGTTATTAAAGGTGCCTGTGTGCATAAGATGTTTTCCCTTTTGTATTCAGATATGGCTTAGTAATATTTGGGGGCATAGATGGCTACTCAAGAAAGGTTAGTGGTGGATCTTTATTTGTGTGACTCCTGTGTGTGTGATACAATCATGGAATAATTGTGTAACATGCCAATAACTTTACTAAATTATTTTATCAGGTCATGTATCTGGGGGCTGCAACCAACAACAAAGCAGAGACTGCTCTAGGTTTCTTCCTCGAGGCAGTAGAAAAGCATGGAGTTCCTTCACGGTATGTATGTACATCCTACCTATCTATCTATCTATACAGACTGACTGACTGACTGCATGTTCTTAAAACCCTCACCAAGCATTTAAAACAGCTTCAAACTTAAATATATTACATTTAATTAACTTTCTGGCCAGGCTTTCTTAAGCCAACATCATAGGATGTTTTGTCAAACCTTACTATGTAGTGTTAATGTTAAATGTACTGTCTTAATGTGTAGGGTAAGAGCAGACCAAGGTGTAGAGAATGTGGACATTGCAAGGTGGATGTTCACTGTTCAGGGCTGTGGCAGGGGAAGTTTCATTTCGGGGAAGAGCGTTCATAATCAAAGGTAATTTCTTGTTACTTTAGTGCAAGTAATACATTTGTTCCAAGTTTTTGAATTATAAATGACTAAGAAATAAGGTTTTGTCTCTTACATTTAGAGTCGAACGGCTGTGGAAAGATGTGTGGATGTCTGTTTCAAACTTGTATTATGATGTTCTACATAATTTGGAAGAGAGTGGCTCTCTTGATCCATCAAACACCATTCATCTCTTCTGTGCACATTATGTTTTTCTTCCACGTCTCCAAAGAGACCTAGATATTTTCACTGATGCATGGAATGACCATTCCATCCGTACGGAGCAAAATCTTTCCCCCAATCAGCTGTGGGAAATAGGAGTTGCACAGAATCCAGTCAATGTTTCATGTGACATGGAGGTATGATTGTAATGAATAAAAAAAAAAGCACAATACAATATGTTTTGTCTATACTGTTCAATTATTATTATTTTCATTTTGTTTTTTAATCCAGGACCTCAACATTTTGGTGCAAGATGGCACTTACCCACTGGAGGAGCAGAACACTGGAGTAGTGGTCCCTCAGGTGGAGTGTCTGCTCTCAGAGTATGAAATGGCTCGACTCAGGACAACCATCAATCCAGTCTCACAGTCCAGAGACTTTGGCCAAGATATTTACTTATCAGTGTTACATTTTGTGCAGCTGCTTCCTGAATAACAGTCTTTAAAGTTTATGGTGTCATTTAACTATTGTGAAGTTGATCAGTGTTTACCACACGGAGATTAAACAAGAATTAATTATCTTTTTTAGCTTTATATATCTATATATAATCTATATATATATCTATATATAAAAAAACCTAATGTGGTAAATTCCGTGACTCAAGCCTTTGGCATGAAAATAAAACGAAAGCAATGACTTAAGTTTTCTTTTTATTGTTGTAATTAACATGGTCAAATACCTACTGTGGCAAAACCTCTACCCCAAGGTTCTCTTGGAAAACGTAACTTATAAATGAACTGCAACATCAGTACCTTAAAACAGATATAAAATCAGTTAAGGAGAGCTCTACAACAGAGCGCCTTGATTTGAACAATTTGAACTGCAAATGCAAGTTACATATCTTAAATCAGATATAAACTACAGAAACAGCACTCTACCAGAGGCTCACTTTTAAAACATTTCAGAATAGAAAATGCAACTTAAGTATCTTAATGTAGATATAAAAGTACTGCTGACCTCCAACAGGTTGAGATAGGAAATATGTTAAACTGTAACACTAAAAGCTATGGTTTAAGAGATTAAAATCCAGCACTATATTGTGGGTGATATTACTAGTATATCACAGGGTGATATTTAAACCCTGCTAAATGCTCCCCCTGATTTTATGGCTTGTACAATGATGCATTTAAAGTCTTCATATGTTGTCATGTGTGCTACTGGAAAGATAACTGTATTAGTGCAAGCGCTCACTATTGGGAAGCATATGGTGTGCTGTGGCATTCTGACTTGACAGTCATGATCAAATTTGAAAACTATCTGAAAAGCCTTCTGTTCCGAAAACAGTAGTGGCTTATGCCCCTGGCCTGTAATCCATTGCATGACTCTAGGGACAGTGAGGTGGGATGGCTCAGTTTCCACTTCTGCTGTATCTTCAGCACTCTCTAGTTTTGTGTAAAGAAAAAAAAAACAAGTGTTACCGCAACAAAGGACTGAGAGACTCTGGTTTTATAGCAATCCTTTGCTATGTTACACTGAAAATACTGGACAAATCTCATTCTAAAAGTCTCTTTTTCTCTATCCCAGTTCAGTATCCCACTTTTGATGAAGAAAGTCATATCTTGGACAGCCTGAGAGTGAGTAGTGTTATTCAATTTTAATTTTGGGTAAACCATCCCATTAAGATTAATAATAAAGTACAATACAACGCAAAGCCCACCTCCACATTCAATTTCTTGAAGGAAGTCCTGAAAGTAGTTTATGATTTTGCTCTCTACCGAAGCCCTTGAAGTTCCTCTCTCACTCATTTCAGGAGCAACATTGCTGAGAATATAGTCTGCATCTGGCTGGAAAAAGAACAAATTGTCAGTAGAACAACAAATTGGTGTTTGGTTCAAAAAAACAATGTTGTTACAAAATTTAACTTACTGTACAATCCTCCCCAGGGACAAACAGACTCTTACAAAGATTTGGATGCTCCTTAAGTATGTCCAGCAATCCATAGAGCTGGAGGCCTTTGCGCAAGTCTCCAAGCATTGGTGTAACTCGAAATGTTGCATGGAGAACAATTGCTCTTGTGGAGAAAAACAAAAGTAACAAATTTAATAATAATAATAAGAAAAACTGTAAGTCTAGAAATACAGCATAAGTTTGTTTCAAGTTGTAAGCAATTTAGGTTAACAAGTTAAATTTAATTTGACTAAATGTAACATTAAAAAGTCTTCCAAATGATATCTTTCATGACACGGTCTGCTTAAAAGGGAAAGTATTTTCCATATTTACCTAATTATGGCATCTTTTTGTTCCATGTTGAGTGCTCCTGTGTATCCACAGCTGATAATTTCATCTGTGAATTCAGTCAGATCAGTTGCCTCTTCAACCTAAAGAAAAACAGTCAGTGACAACAGGATGCCAAAATAACTATGTGATTACTTTTTGGTAATATGCAAACCAACAATGCAATATACTGCTGGTAACTATTAGGCAGTATTCAGAGTGAAGTTACCTTTGCGATCAATAGGGAGTATTCAACATCATCTACATCGTCCTTGCAAATTCTGGTGACATCAACTTCCCCAGTGGTGAGGTAAAAGTAGCACCACTCTCGCATAAAACATGGGGCTGGGCCACCTTGAGCTAGGCTGACAGCAAAGATCTCTCCAGCAGTCCTATTATTCCAAAGTGAGGTTTTAAAAAGCACTCAGTCATTGCCATTACACATATAATTTAAAAATGTAGCTACAACATCACAAACCTGAAGAGACCATTGTCAAGGTCACTGTTGGAGTACTGTGGACTCTTTTCTCTCTGACCCAAGAAGAGGCGTATTTCAATGCCACTGATCATTTCTTTGAATAACATTGAGAAAAAGCAGTGTGTGAATTACACACATAAATTTAATTTATTTTTGTTACAGCTTTTCCACTTTTATTATACTTAATAACTTGCCTGTAAGAAACTCCTTTCGTAAAGCACCAGAGTCGACTCCAGCTTCACCAATAAAGGTTATCTTTAGCTGGTTGGCTGGATTTCCTTTTTTCTGTCTTTGCCACTGCTTGAGCCCCCTCTCTAGGAGATTGTCCCGTGAAACACAAATGCGGAAATGATTTTCTGCATTTACTCGGCCAGCAAGCAGCTCCAGAAGATCTTCTAGACTGTGGCAGGAGATAATGAGATGGTGAACACCATATACACTGTAACACTTAATGAAACTTTTAGACTCTGTTCTAAATGAAGATGTTACCATAATACTTGTGGAGAGCTTGAATTGCCTGTTGTATCGTCAGCAATACAAGAATTATCATTGTGCATAAAAGAGCTGTGATCTGGAGACTCCACTGTAATGTGGAGAGAATAGAGTTTTTATTTTACAGTGGAACATGTGGCATTAAAGTACTTGGGGTTGATTTATAACATATTTGTTTCCAAGAACTGTTTCCTAAAGTTTGTTACTCACATAGATTTTGTTCTCCACACAGGCTGGCATGTCAACACTGTCCACAGGAAACTTCAGCTGACATATTGGGCATGGTAAAACAGACTACAAACAAAGAAAATGTTAAATGATATAATAGCACCATGGATTAGAGAAAATTTTGATTAGGGCTGGTGAATTTTAATGCCACATTACCTCAGATGGAAATTTTTCTTTTTTCAGCTCATCCAAATTGCTTTCTGAGACGAACTGAACTTCTGTCTGCTCCAAAAACAAAGAAATTTAAATTGTATCATACCTTTGTATATACTTCATCATAAGTATATGATTAGCAATCTGCTGACATAAACACACTGAAATCATTTATCCTTTTGAAGGTCTGTACACAGTAATAAATCTATTATAAAATCAACATGGAATGTTACATTAATAAAAATTAAACATTTAGTCAGAACACATGCACCCAAACATCATGAAATCAGTAAATAATTAGACAGCATTAATCCATTACCTCTTCATTTGAAGATGTTGAATCATTTGACTTGCAACCCTGAATGTGGAGAGCCAGCACTTGCAGGGGCATGCTTTTGTTGCACATTTGGCAAGTAGCTTTTGGCATTTTTTTGAATTCTCTGGCATCATTAGGGAGAGGATTAAGGTCCAGTTCCTCTTGTAGAGGAACTACATACAGCATTGTCTTTCCAGATGCAGAGGCAGATTTGATTTGGGATCCAGTGTAACCTTCTGAGTCTGGAGGAATAATGGTTAGCCGTCTTATACCGCACCCCCCTATAAACAAAGATAAAATTAACATGACAAATGTTTTTATAACCCAAAACATACTGACTCAAGTGGTAATAAACAAAATATAAAGTCACCAGCAGCCTTGTAAAGCATCCATCCTCCACTCAAACCCTCCATTTTCGGGAATGCTTCATACAATATGCTGGAAAACTATTGTAAAATGCAAAGAAACTCACTAATTTTGAATATTTGTTTCTATTACCTGTACTTATGATTCTACTATAAATTAACTTTTTCCAGTTGTACAAAAAGACAAACACACTAACATACCTCTGAATGTGTCATGTCCATTGCAATTGAGATAGTCCTTTTGCCAAGCCCTGCTTGAACAAGCTTCAGTTCGTGTGCAGGTGAAGGGGTAGTCTCAGAATTTTTATCCAAAATATATACATTTAAATCATAAGGTTTAAATGCTTTTGCAGTCTTGGTATGTGTTCTGGATGCTACATTTATTCTTTTTTTTCCACAGATTGCATGTCTTCGGAACATGCTAGGAAAGGCCCTACAAGGAAAAGAAAAAATTAATAATTGATATTTTTTTTCCAACATCAAATTAATGTTTGTAGGTATACAGTAATAAAAAATAGTTTATGTTTAACTAAGTTTGTTTAACTTAATGTCAACTTTAATAGTGTAGGGGTTTGACTATGTAAATTACAGTGCCTGCAAATTAAAGTTTTGAACTATTAGATTGGGTATCCATGCACTGTATAGCCAGCAACATGCACCTGGCCATGTCCTGATCAATGGTGGTATTTGTCTGTCTTTCTTGTACCACTGTCTGCTGCCCCTGACCCTGCACTTGAACTTGTGGACGTGGCGTTACAGGACTCTGATTAAGAGTCTGTGTAAGCACAGAGATGAGGCTCTGTGCTGCACTAAGCACATCCAGGTACTCGGTCTGCTAAACACAAAGTTAACATTAAGAGTTAATGCGAGTATAATGAGAAACAATGAGAAAACCTTTATATTGTGCATTCAGAAAGTATTCAGAACGCTTTACTCTTTATAATGTTGTCATTGTATGTTTTTTTGTTTTGTTTTTTAATCAAAAATACACTTGAACACGTTGACAACACACATTTTTAGCAACATTATTAAAATAAAAAAACATTGATTGAATTATAAAGCTATTTACTATGTAATTTAACTTGTATATCTTCAGGTGTTCTGGAACGGAGGTATACCCGTGGTAAATTCTTGAATAGACTGGTAAAGAAAGCAGACAGTGTGATTCAGAGGCGTCATGCCCATTCAAAGTGCCCCCTCAGATTTTTAGCCAAGTGGATTTTGAATGCAGCTTCCAAAAGACAAAAAATAGCCGATTAATATTTTCTATATTTAATACAATCACACCGATGTGATTAGAACGTTCAGTGCGTCATATCATCAGCTGCTAAATTCAAATCTGTATTCGCTGGCTGGCGCTGAGCCAGATACAGACACGTTTTTACAGCGCTGCATTATAACCAATCACACACGATTGTTGTAGATCAATGCATAAAACCATAATCTTCATGGAACAGCTGGTCAAGCTATGATCTCGAGGCTACACCATTACAGCTAGCAAAATCATGCATTTTTTTTATATACAGCCAAAAACTTAAATACTGCCTAAAATATAGATTTCTTACTAAACCAAACTAACAAGACACGTGTTAATGGGCTAGATATCGGCCTACTCGGACTACATAGAGCTTGCAGAAAATATCATAACACACAAAGGGAATGTATCTGTCACCCACTAACAAAATATTTATGGCTAATTACCTGAGATTGTCCGGCATTTGCCTGCTGACGCTGGTTATCCATCTTCACACGCCTGCCACAGCAGCCACGAGTCGCATTGGAGTGACGTCAACTCCCCCTTTGACTGATTGGCTAGAGGAGCAGCTGTCAATCTAGAACTAGTGGGCCAATGATGATGCTTAAACCCACCCTGTTTTACATGAAACTCTTAACTGCAATATTTAGAAAAGCAAGCGCAGAACGTGGAAACAAGAGCGAAGGAAAAAACAACATAAGCATACAAAAAATAAAAATATGAGCGGGAAAGAAAATTTTGAAGCATGTTTCAGTTTGTGCAATATATTTTAATGTGTTTACATCTTTGATTACGCTTATTATTTGCGATCCGTGACGCGGTTGTTTGTTTTCAAAAATTTTGCATTTGTTTCGGTTTTGTGCTATTATTTTACACGTGTTTTGAAAATTGTAATTATGCTTATTATTTTTATTCCGTGACTGCAATACAGTTGGCGGTTTTTGATAACCATAGGCTGCACCCTCCGGAGGTCACATTCGAAGGTTGCATACGTCATCGAGGCTGTCTCATTTCAGAAACGCAAGTAGGACACTCCGAATGCGACCCTCTTTCACAGGAATTTGGAGGATGCATGAGGTGTATCCCCTCATCCTCTCCCCCCCCACCCCCCTCCCCATTCGTGCTACAGATAAAACCACAATTCCAGGGGTGTAGATTACGCGGGGGACGCGGGGGACATGTCTCCCCCACTTTTTATAAAAAGTAAATTCGTCCCCCGCACTTTTTTATTGGAGAGTTGTGTTCACGACATGTTGAGGTTTTAATGGAGCGACGTATATACATGCAGAATGATTTAAAATTAAAAGAGAAGATAGTCTATACATGACGTTCACGTTTCCATGGCAATCAGTCACTCCGTCACGTCATGACACGCCCTAGCTCGCATCCGCGGTCCCGCGCTGTATCCAACATTCATAGAGCTCGCGATGAGTTCAAAGCGGCAAAAAACTGTTCACTCCTTTTTTACGAAAAAGTCAAGCAGCGTAAGTTGGCATGTGGTATCCGAATTGTGTTGCACACTGTTGAGTAACTCTGCCTATTGCTCTTGTTGAATAATTAGCCAGTTTTGATGGAAATTATAAGGGAAAAATAGATGCTTGGACAAACGTTCACTTATTTTCTGTGTATTTTCCGTAACTCTTTCATAACGACTTTTATTTGAACAAGTATGTTATCAAAACCCTTCAAATAAGAATAAAGATAATGTTGAACTGAGATTTGACAGCGTTTACAGCATGTTTAACTCTGCCAATTCTGCATAATATAATTCAATCAAGTATGCATGCACTGACGATCTGATATAGGAGCGATCTTCATTTATGGGGTGCTCTTTCATTATTGCACTCATTTTACGTTTTTATGTGTTGTCAAGAATAAGCAAGAAACAGACAGCCTAGGTTTGTCAGGGCAGAATCAGGATGTAACACAAGAAAAAGAAACTTCACAGGTGAGAACAGAGTGGCTTTTAACACCTGGCTGCTATTGCATTGTTGTTGTTCTTACATTGTATAAAATCTATTAAGTGTTTGTAGGATTATATATGGACCAATCATAAATTTAATTAGTAAAATATAGGAAAAATATGTAACACATTAGTATGATGAACAACTTCTCAGCTATCATTTAGGTACTTATTAGCTTGCATAGTGGGCGTATATAGTAGGCTACTTAGAAAGCACATATAATTCTTATCTTCATGACACATATTCTGCATCCATAATCCTACCTAATACCTAAACTTAAAAACTACCTTACAGACTATTAATAAGCAGCAAATTAAGAGTTTGAGGCAAAAGTCAAGTTAATGGGTTACCCATATAAAGTGTAAAAATAATTTAGGATACAAATATTGGTTGGTAGACAGAACAGGGGCATCTGGCATAGGGTTGGCTGCTGTAGAAGTAGGCAGGTCGTCTGTAACTGTATTAAAACCTCACCAGCCAGATCCTAAGACTATTGTGTGTCAGGTGCATGGACTGTAGAATAGAACAGAATAAAGTAGTATGTGAATGTGCAAGTATCCATTACTGTGTGCCATGAACTGTACACACAACATACACAAAATACAATTTGAAATATGTAAACAACATACTCTCAGTACCCTTATAAGGACATCGTTGTACTTTATACTCGAAAAGGTGCACATTAGTACCTTAGAGTACCAATATTACATTAGGTGTATTAATGGTACACCTTAATGTACAACTATGAAACTTTTTGGGGTAAATAAGGTACAAATATGTCATTTTAAGGGTGCTGTACCAGTGACATGCTGTTGTATTTCTTTCTTTCTCTCTCTCGCTCTCTCTTTTTATTTCTCTTTGTTTCTTTCTCTCTTTCTTCTGTTTTATAATCATATATAATAATATAAGCATAAAGCATAAAGCATATAAAGCAAAAAAGGTATGATAAAAAATAAAACCTGTCAATTAGACGAGGGAAAAACAGGTATAACACTAGACATTCCATCCCCCCCCCCCAACTTTTGAAATGATGGCTACGCCCCTGCACAATTCTTTGCGTCGCCGTGAACAACCGTTGTTAATTTGAAAAATGACGGCGCCGGCAGATGTAATGTACACACAAGCGCAGATGTGGTGTTTACAACTTAACTTAATTCGCCTCGTAAAAAAGGAAAAACAAAAAAAAAAAAAAAAAAAAATAAATAAAAAAAAAAAAAAAAAAAAAAATATGTGTTTGTAATATCCTCCTCTTTTTTCTCTAATAGATGTGCGTAAGTACGCTGCTCTCATCAAACTTGACAAATAAACAGTTAAAGCTCATTATTATAACAAGTAAAAGCACTTTTTTTTCAAATTACTTTCCAAATTTAGAAATAATTCTCCTTCATTTAATTAGTGTGAGAGCGCAACGATGCTCTAAATTTGTTGGCATAGCAACGTGATACTTCCGGTTTCCCTTTTCGCCTGTCCTACGAAGGCCGTCTCGTTTATTTCTAGGTTGAGGACACTTCGTATATATGCATCCTACAGAGGATGCGACCTCCAGAGGATTCGACCCCCGGAGGGTGCAGCCTTCTAAATGAGACACAGCAATAGTAGGCAATCTGTTCGGTAGCTTCACGCTGAATCGCGCACGCAGTATCATCAGCTCATCGGTTCTCAAATCGGACGCGTCCGAAAGAAACGGTTCTCGGTTCAGTGTACTGGTGATCTGAAAACCGATGCAACCAGTTCTTGACTCAAGAACGAGAACCGCTCTAACCGGCACGCTACACGCACGTTCAATATCATCAGCTGCTTTACACGTGTCGTGTTCATGTTCTATTTATTACAAACTAAATTTGTGAATGTGTCATTGTTAACTATAATTAATTACAGTACAGGTATTTCATAAATCATCCCTTATTCCTATTAAACATAGAGTCTTAATTATTATCCAACTTCCCTGACAAACCCCTTTGGCCTATAACCTAACATAATCTTCAACTGAACAAAGTACACAGATTAGATACATTCATCTTTTTAAAAAAAGTAAAATAAAATATATTTATATAATCACACTTTCTGAGGTTTAACAAAATACTTGGATAACATGCTTTTCATCCTCTTGAAAAAATTACACGCATGCGCAGTATCATCAGCTAATCGGTTCTCAAATCGGACGTGTCCGAAAGAAATGGTTCTAGGTTCAGTGTACTGGTGATCCGAAAACCGATGCAACCGGTTCTTGACTCGAGAACGAGAACCGCTCCAGCAGTGGGCGTGTACTTCGTTACCCGGCTCGCTGCACACATGCTGCTCTGCTCGTGTTCATCTTCAGTTCTCTCTTCACAGCAGTTCAGTCAGTGTACTGTTTGAGTAAATAAATTACTCCGGGATATTGGTTTATTTCGACTCAGAGGGAGTGTCAGCCATGTTAAAAAAGTGAATAACTTAAGTAATTTGTGGATTAATGCTTACTGGAGACGCAAACCGTTTCAAACGATTCAGATCGATTTGGTGAACTGGTTCAACCAGTTCACTAAGAAGAACCGGTTAAATCGAACGATTCGTTCGCGAACCGGACATCACTACCCTGAAGTCTTACTTTATGTTTTGTATAGATAAATAGTCATCTAAGCTATTGTAGAGTTGCAGACGGCTAAAGCCTTTTTATTTCACCTGTTTCTCAGGCTGTAGTGTGGAGTACGGGTAGTGCGGTTGGGTTGCAGCGAGACCTATTGCATCGGCTCGGGTTCGCACCCTGCATTTGTCATGTCAATTTTCTGATTTCTTTAATTATTTTGTCTATGGAAAAACATGGAATTCTTATTGTTTCTCTATATCTGTTCATTTTCCTATTCTATTTCATTATACAATGGTACTTTAAATCAATAGCAGATATAATTAAATGCTATGCTTTATGCCATTTAAACACTATAAGTAAATCAACACTACATTTTTACATATGCTAGCATTTATTATTTTTAATATTGTTTAAAGTTCTTAAATATTATTATATAACCTATTAATAGGTTTACATTTTTACATATGCTAGCATTTATTATTTTTAATATTGTTTAATTTTGTTTAAAGTTCTTAAATATTATTATATAGTCTATTAATGTTATCTAATGTTAAAATTCAGTAGATTTTAACCTTGTGGTTCGACTATAATTTATGTCGGTTGTTTGTTTGTTGTGCACTAGCATCACACGGCCATCTGTCGTTGATGGGGGGGAAATTAGAAGGTAATTATATATTGATATAGTAATTAAATAGCAAAAAATATATAATTTTTTTTCATAACGTTTAATATAAAGAACAAACAATCTATCTTCTGTTTGTCCTAGGTGTAAGCGACCTGATTTCTATGGAAGAATTGACGTTAGAGCAATTTGAATTATTCGCTAAGACTGATCATCCGTTTATTACTTTTTCTTATATTCATAGATGTTTTTAATTATGATTGATATATTATCTTTTATTTCCAGGGAGAGAGACAGCCGATAACGGGAGTAGAGTATCAATATATATACGGTGAGTATCTTATAGTTTAAAGTTAAAATAAGTTATATCATCTTTATCTCTTTAATTATTTTCACAGAGCTGCCCACGGGCGTGGTGCTAGACAATATTATCGACCTGACTGACGAGAACGAAGAGGAGGACGAACATAAACCCGGACCAAGCAACGCCGATACACAGAAGCGTCCAAGAGAGGCTGACGAGCCGTCGGTCGCCCCCGAGAGAAAGAAAAGACTAGTTGCAATCGTAACTCCGATCATAACGGTTGAAGACGCTGTTGACGGTAAGATTACTTGTTAACTAAGCAATATTTTTAACTTACATCGTAGATATGATTATGTTCTAGACGTGCGACTTTTAATTTAAAATCCGATTGCTCTACAGACGGTGACCGAGAGCATCTCAATAATGATCAACTTAGGGCTGAGACTCTGCTGAACAAATGGGAAACAGCCAGTTGGACCAGCGAACGTAGCGAAGATTTACAGCCGCTCGCTTTTCAAGAACCGGTTGAGGAAGACGAAACTGAATCACTGCCAGACTACCGGCAGAACGACGATGTGAATGAAAAATTTGATGCTTTGCGCGAAGAGTCTTTTCATGAAGTGTTGATTAACAGACAGGACGCTTTTTTCAACGACCTTCTCAACAGGCAGGACTCTCTGCATGAAGAGATGATTAACAGGCAGACCGCTGTCTTCAACTAACTTATTAACCGAATGGATGCCCAGGACATGAGGGGTCACGACCAATAAGGTAATTTAAACCAGTAGCATCAAATGTCAGAGAATCGTTTGCACATCATGCGAACAGGGGGTGGCTGAAAATGTTACTGTTGATCACGTTTACGCGAGCAATTGACTGTGAGACGTCAGGATGATAAGAAGTCTTTCTAGTCTAAACGATGCTCTACAGCCATGATAGATGATTTAGTTTTGTAATATATTTTTTTCTTTGTTCTTATTTTTTTCACCTTGTGTCTGAGTTTAGTTTTGTTTCAGATTTTTTTCCTTGGTCTGATTTTTTTACACCTTGTGTCTGAATTTAGTTTTTAGTATTTCATATTTTTGTATTCCTCAATTTAGTTTTGTTGCAGATTTTTTCCATGTTCTGATTTTCCACAGAATGTTTTAATCATTCTGTTAATGTGTGTGTTAACATCATTATAATTTTGTATTTTCAAATTGGTTACATGTGTTGTTTCTAAATACATTTAAAAATGGCTGCTGAGAGTTCGCATAGCCGTCATTCAGACTTGTTACAGACTGCTATCGAAATGCACGCAGAAACGTCCCATAACTTATGCGACATATTACAACGACTGTTAGATCAGTATCCAAATTATAATACAGAAATGTAAATTAATATCGATCATGCCCAAAATGTTCATGATTTGCAACGATTAGAATCGGAAATAGAACAAAGTCTAAACATTGATTTGTGCATGCTGTTGCAGAACGCAATAAGCCAGAACGTCACACAGAACGGAGGTACGTTAACCGTTTCAGACCGTACCTCTGATCCATCCGACAACACTATGCGTTCGTCAGATGTCCCTACAGGTAATGTCAATGATGCTCCTTCCGTTAATAACGATGCTGAGTGACCGTCGACTTCCCGAGCTGACCCGCCTTCTGACACGGCACCCCCATCAACTAGCTCTATGGCTAATAACTACGATCCTCATCCTTCAGGCGTGACAGAACCAAGTCACGTGAACATAGACTCATTGGTACGACACGGCGGGTTCGTAAACGGATATCACGTAACACCTAGGCTCCGATTTAACAGCGTGGAATTGCGACTATGAATATGCGTGAAATAAGGTCTACGGATTTAGCATCTTATCATATATTATTACACGACAAAATTGAAGAGATAGCGTAATTTGCCAGACCTATCGGCGGGGACTCTAGCGTGATTAATTTAACGAAGAATGGTGAAATCTTGAAATCACCCGTTAATGCCGTTTTAACACCCGGTTATAATCACGACGTTAATCTTTTTACCGAGCAAATTGAAAACAATGTACAGAGCGACGATCAGTTATTGTCCAACGACATGGTCGAGATCGAAGTCGACGTGGCCATGAACAGACAAGGAGGAGGTCGGCGTAAAATCACAGACACCACTTCAACACATGATTAAAAGAAAAAAGATGAGTTTATTCTGTCCTGTGAATAGGGGTAATAAATTATGCTTTTCTATCTGCCTCACACATTTTCTCGAACCGCAATTACGCGAGAGTGAATTAGAAAGTCGGGTAACAGTCATTCACAACAACACAGGATTTTCGATCCAAGACAAGATCGGTCTTCATGATATAGCGAGATTTGAAAAACTGCTAGACATCAAAATTGCCGTTTTTTACAGGACGCCCGGCAGAACGTTAGAAACTTTCAAAAATAATGCCGAAATTCATCCTAAAACAGTGTTTCTTTATTTACACAATGAGCATTACTACATGATTCTGAATCTGACGGCCTTCATCGGTGCCGAATGTGTGTCAATTCTGCTATAAAGGGTACTCAAAAATCTGAAATCACCATTGTAAACACATCTGTAACATTTATTTCGACTGAGACTGCTTCAAATACCCTAAAACAGGGGTGCCCAACCCTGCTCCTGGTGATCGACTGTCCTGCAAAGTTTAGCTCCAACTCTAATCAAAGACACCTGCCTTTAATTTTTAAGTGATCCTGAAGACCCTAATTAGTTGCTTCAGGTGTGTTTGATTAGGGTTGGAGCTGAACTTTGCAGGACAGTCGATCGCCAGGAGCAGGGCTGGGCACCCCTGCCCTAAAAGAACCGTTCACTGTCCCGATTGTCTACGCTATTGTAATTCGAAGCACTGTTACGATATGCACAAGAAGACTCCCCCCGGCAAAGAGAATCCCACTTGCGACGTTATAAAATATTGCAAACTATGTAACAGACGGTACGAAATTATGGGCCCCGTCGATAGTCACAAATGTGCCCCCTTCCCGTTGCTGCGATTGCGGGGCAGAACTGCACAATCGAGGGCTACATTTCTGCTACATACAGCCCAACCACCCAAGGACCATAGCAAGAAGTATATTTTTTATGACTTCGAAACTCTTTATGAAAATGGAAGACACGTCGCTAATTTTGTTTGCGCGATCACATTTGACGGCGAACGATTTGTGTCCAAAGGCGTCAACTGCGTGGAACAGTTGATTAACCGGTTCAGACACCCCCGATACAAAGGATACTGTTTCATAGCCCATTACGCATCGAGATTCGACTCTTTTCTAATTCTCGAATATTTTTGCAAAGTGGGTCTTACTCTCGACATCATCATGCAAGGATGTAAATTAATCTTCATGTACGACGAAGCTTTTGCTCAGCGATACATAGACAGTTACAGTTTCATACCGATGGCTCTGTCTAAGATGCCCACCGCTCTAAACCTGACCACGACAGAAAAAAGGCTACTTCCCTCATCAATTCAATAGATGGGAAAATGAGAACTACGTGGGTCCCTACCCCGACAAAAAGTTTTACGAGAATGGAAACATGTCGGACAAAGTTCGACGAGTGGTATAGCACGGCCTCGGGTAAATTCTTTCGTTTCAGGAGGGAGTTGTACGCGGACGGCGTGAACAACGTCGTCGTATTACGTGAAGCATGCATGAAATACCGAGAAGCGTTCATAGACTGTACCGAACTCGATCCGTTCAACTTTACCACTCTCGCAAGCTGTTGTATGGGAGTCTTCTTCAAAACACATTACCTCGCCAGAGACACGCTGGCTCTGACGCATAATAACATGTACGTCCAACACAGCAAGATTTACTCGAACGTGTCGATCGAATGGCTCGAATACGTGAAAAAGACCCGAAAAGTAGACATTCACCATGCATTAAATCACGGTGAAGTGCAGATCGGCCATTACTTGTTAGACGGCTACTATGAAGAGGACGGGATGAGGTACAGGCTAGAATTCAATGGATGTTTATTCCACGGATATGAATGCCGCTTTGAACCCCATAATACCCACCCCTTGTCAGGCATACCTTTCAGTGTTCTCAGATGCCGGTTTGACGACAAGGTAGAGATTCTGCAAAACGCGTACGGTTTGAAAATAGAGTTCATGTGGGAGTGTGAATGGAACAAAATTAAACAGACCGACCCCTCGGTGATGGCATTTATGAGTACTTATTCGGTTCCTGAGAGACCGAAGCCTCGAGACACCCTTTTTGGCGGAAGAACTAATGCTTATAAACTCTATCACAAAACGACCGAAGGGGAGAAGATAAGTTACGTAGATTTGACCAGCTTATACCCCTTTTGCCAAGCTAGGAAAAGCTATCCGATCGGCCACCCCCAAATCATTTTTAATGATTTTGAACCGATTGAAAAATATTACGGACTTATCAAGGCAACCGTGTACCCCCCGCGCAAATTACTCCATCCGGTACTGACTTACAGATGCCTAGGAAAGCTCATGTTTCCCTTATGCAGAACCTGCGCTCACGCCAAAAACCAGACATCGAGCTGTAACCACACGGATGAGGAGAGGGCTCTCTCGGGGTGTTGGGTCAGTATCGAACTTTTAAAAGCGATTGATAAGGGCTACGTCATGGCCAAGGTCGATGAAGTTTGGCATTTCCCGCAAAGGACGGATATGCTGTTTTGCAATTACGTAAAAAAGTTTGAAGCAGCAAGCATCCGGCTATCTGTCAAACATGATCACGGATGCCAACAAAGCGTCTTACATCCGCAAATATTATGAAAAAGAGGGAATTCATCTCGACCCCAAAAAGATCAGCCACAACAGTCAGAGGTCTATAAACAAGCTATTGCTCAATAGTTTATGGGGGAGATTCTCTATGAGGGAGGATTTAGCACAACCATCCTTGTGAAAGATCCTGAAGAATTCCCCAGTATCGTTTTTGGTAAAACCGATATCCTGAAATACTTCACATTCGTCTCAGACAACGTAGTGCTTGTCCAGCATCGTCCCCCCAAAGGGGATGTTTGTCAGACACGTAACATTAACGTGTTTATAGGCGCCTTTACAACGGCTCACACCCGCCTGGAGCTGTACGACCTGATGGACAGCGTTATTTGTGTGTCTAGGGATGGCAACTGGATCCCTCCTCTGGGGGGTCATTTGGGGGAGCTGACGGACAAAATAGGGGGCGACGATTACATCACAGAGTTCTGTTCTAGTGGCCCGAAATCTTATGGCTATCGTACTGCCAAGGGAAAAGTGTGCATGAAGGCTAAAGGTATTATGCAATGTCTCACATTTCCTTTCTTTCTCCCCAATGGAGGGGCGCTGTTTGACATAGGTTGAGTTCAAATCTAGTTTGACAAAACTTTATTTGTTATACTTCATATCGGGGGAACACGCGAAGCACAGCGGCCATTTCGCAGCAGAGAGATTGCGTGTTTCTTTCATCTTCTTCCAATCTGTCGTGTAAAACCCCTAAAGAAGCTTTGCTTGTAAGTCTATCACTTATATTCATTATTTTTTATATTTGGTGTTTGTATTTTATTAAGAGGTATATATGTTGGAAGCATGCTAGCTTTTCATATGCTTTGTATTCACATTCAAAAGATCGGTGTAATTAACGTTACTGCAGTTTACCAATGTAAACGTAAACATTGTATAACGAGTTACTGTATTTTGTTTGTTACTTTTTAAGTAAGCATTTATTGTATTTATTTTGCAGTTTCACAAAAGAATGTAACAGAGATTGAACTACATGATTGCACTCAAGCAAAAGTAAAGAGAAAATTTATTCAATCATCTGAGTGGTCATTGAAGCTGATCAGTCATCTCCTTGCAATGTTTGGCTATCTGTATATGCATGCTCAACACACATGCATGCAGAGGACAGAATAGTGAAAAAGCATCATCACGACGGGCAAAACACAGCACTTACAAGAAGAACAACCATCAAGTTATTTCAGCCATCGCAACTGACTCAAGATGGATGTTAAAGAGAAAGCTGAGGAGAAACAACAGACTCCGCATGTCCTCACTCAGTCAACTGGAAACAATCAGTGATCTCGGCATCTCAAGAGCTCAAGATCACCACAGCTAGAATGGCAGGCTCCAGAGCGCGGGCTAAAAGCGAGCAGTGAGAGCAGTACTACTTGTGCGAGAGACTGAGGTACTGCTAGAAAAGGTTAAACTGGAATCTGAATGTTATCTTTACAGCATAAAAAGGAGGTTGCAGCAACCGCAAAAGAGGCCGAAATTCTGGAAGCGGCCGCAACAGAAATAGAGTCAGGAGAAATTAATATGGCAACTGACGCCACAGCATATCCACAGGAGACAGTTGAAAAGCGCACACAGGACTATGTGGACAGTCTTTCTGGATCAAGTTTTCACTGTCTCCCTCCTGTTAAAGCAGAGCCTGACTCCCGTGATCACAAACAGTTCACGACAATGCCTGCACTGCCCACCATGACTGCCACAAGCTATGTCCTACAAGACGCTGACAGATATCTACTCCCAAACTATACCAAGTAAGTCAGCCGGGAATGCCCAGCGCACAGCTATCATTTCCCCAGCACACACCATACATATCGTTCTCACGTAACCAAGCATATGGACAAGTTCCGGTTTCAGAGAAATCTTTCAAACCTCAGACTCCCTACCTCAGCAGCACAACACAACAGCCATCCTCTTCAGACTACATAGGTATGAGTGAAATAGCTAGATACCTTGTGCGTCGTGAGCTTGTTAACTCAGGGCTTAGTAAGTTTGACGATCGCCCGAAAAATTACTTGGCATGGAAGTCGTAATTTATTAATGCTCTAGAAGGACTATCACTCACTCCTAGTGAGGAGCTCGATCTTCTGATAAGGTGGTTAGGACCACAGTTTTCAGAACAAGTTAAGAGAGTAAGAGCTGTTCATGTTGCTGATCCGGCAGCTGGCTGTAGAATGGCATGGTCCCGTCTAGAAGAAAGCTTCGGGAGTGCAGAAATAATTGAGAAAACACTCTTTGATAAGCTGGACTGTTTCCCTAAAATCGGCAATAAAGAACCCCAAAAGTTAAGAGAACTTGCAGATCTTGTCAGGGAGGTGGAGTCAGCAAAGCTTGGGGGCTTCTTACCTGGGCTCTCTTTCCTAGACACAGCACGGGGTGTGGCACCTATTGTCAACAAGCTTCCTCCTAATCTCCAAGAGAAGTGGATGTCCCAAGGGTCCCAATACAAGCTTCAGTTCCAAGTACCATTTCCTCCATTCACATTTTTCACAGAATTTGTATGCAGGGAAGCCTACATTCGCAACGACCCAAGTTTTACGTTCCACTTATCTTCGACTGCCCCTGTAAAGCAAGAAATTTCAGTGAAAAGAGGCGGACCACTGAAAAGCTTTATCTCTACTCACAAAACTGAGATTGCTCAAACAACCAGCTTTACAGATTTGCCACATGGTAAACCAGATATCAACAGACAATGCCCCATTCATAAAAAAACCCATCCCTTCAAACGATGCAGAGCCTTCAGAGCTAAGAGTATTGAGGAACGGAAAGCATTTTTGAAGGAGCATAATATCTGTTTCAGATGTTGTTCTTCGAATGACCATGTGGCTAAAGACTGTGATGTTAGCATACAGTGCACAGAGTGTGGGAGTAATAAACATGTCACAGCCCTTCATCCTGGACAACCTCCATGGATGCTAAAAGTACCCAACGCAGAGCATGGCGGGGAGAAAGAAAGTTCAAACCCTTCCATTAACTCTAAATGCACAGAGGTCTGTGGAGGTACTAATAGTTCACGATCTTGTTCGAAAATTTGTCTCATCAAAGTTCACCCCAAGGGAGAGCCAGACAAATCGTTGAATGTTTATGCTATACTTGACGATCAAAGTAATCGTTCACTTGCCAGGTCCAAGTTCTTCGACCTCTTCAATCTCAAGAGCACTGAATTTCCCTACACCCTGCGCACCTGCGCTGGAGTCACAGAAATGTCTGGGAGGCGAGCTAGGGACTTCATTGCACACCCTCTAGATGGCAGTCTGTCAGTCCTACTCCCTACGCTCATTGAGTGCAACTGCATGCCCGAGGACAGGTTGGAAATACCCACTCCCGAAGCAGCAAAACACCACCCTCATCTCAAATCTATTGCTCATCTCATCCCTCCTCTAGATCCAAATGCTCAAATACTTCTCCTTCTCGGACGTGATATCCTTGAAGTCCATAACGTAAGAGAGCAATGCATTGGGCCACAAAATGCTCCCTATGCTCAAAGAGTGGACCTAGGCTGGGTTGTGGTCGGCGAGGTCTGTGTTGGTGCTGCTCACAAGCCCTCAACTGTGAGTGTTTACCGCACAAACATTCTAGAAGATGGGCGTCCGTCCTGCTTTAGCCCATGTCCCAATAAGCTCTACCTCAAGGAGAAACTAACTGCACATCCAAGTGTTAAACCCTCTCTGTTTTCTCAGCTTGCTCCCAGCCCATCAGCCACCTCAATCTTCGAAAGAACAAAAGATGATGAAAAGATAGCCCCCTCAGTTGAGGATAGGCAGTTCGTTCAGTTAATGGACAAAGAAATGTTCATGGATGACACTAATAGCTGGGTAGCACCCCTCCCCTTTCGTTCACCCAGACAACGCCTTCCAAACAACAGAGAGCAAGCTCTGAGTCATTTCAATTCTCTCTGTCGCACTCTACGTAAGAAATCCGAGATGAGAGAGAATTTCGTGGAGTTTATGCAGAGGATCTTTGATAACAACCATGCTGAGCCAGCTCCTCCTGTGAACCCAGAGGAGGAGTGCTGGTACTTACCCTCCTTCGGTGTGTATCACCCACGCAAGCCTGGTCAAATTTGCGTAGTGTTTGACTCCAGTGCCCAGTTCCATGGTGTGTCTTTGAATGATGTGCTGCTAACGGGCCCCGATCTAAACAACAGTCTAGTAGGAGTCCTTCTACGATTTAGACACGAACCAATAGCCATCACTGCGGACATAGAGCAAATGTTCCACAGTTTCATTGTCAGGGAAGATCATAGGAACTTTCTCCGCTTTCTGTGGTTCAAGAACAATGATATGTCTGAAAGCATGGTAGAATATCGTATGAAAGTCCACGTCTTCGGCAACAGCCCCTCTCCAGCCGTTGCCATTTACGGCCTCAGACGTGCTGCCTTATTCGGTGAAGCGGAGTTTGGTGCAGATGTGAGACATTTCATCGAAAGAGACTTTTATGTTGACGATGGACTTAAGTCACTTCCCTCCATCAATGAAGCAATAAGTTTGCTTAAGGCTACCAAAGATATGCTCGCTATCTCTAACCTAAGACTCCATAAAATAGCATCCAACTGCTCAGCTGTAATGCATGCATTCTCTCCGGCTGACTATGCTAAAGACTTGAAACATCTGAATCTAGACACTGATTCACCACCTTTGCAGCGCAGTCTCGGCTTGAGTTAGGATCTCCATAACGATGCATTCACATTCCATGTCAACCTCAGTAACAAACCATTCACGCGCAGAGGAGTCCTGGCGACTGTAAACAGTTTGTTTGACCCTCTCGGCATGGTTGCGCCAATTACCATCCAAGGGAAACTGCTACTCCGTGGACTTTCAAACACAAAGTCAGACTGGGATGCCCCCCTTGCAACCGAAAAGGAAGTAGAATGGAACCTGTGGAAAGACTCATTGCAAGACTTACAGCAGCTCAGAATTCCCCGAACCTACATTCCAAAGTCCATTTCTCATTCAGTAAGAAAGGAGATTCATGTCTTTTCGGATGCATCTGTTCAGAACATATCCGCAGTCGCATACTTGAAAGTAACCGATAGTGATGGAATGTGTCATGTCGGGTTCATTATGGGAAAGGTAAAGCTAGCCCCACAGACAGTACATACATTTCCCAGACTTGAACTGTGTGCGGCCGTCCTTGCAGTCGAAATAGCAGAACAAATTGTCCAAGAACTAGACATCAACCCTGACACCCTACTGTTCTACACGGACAGCAAAGTTGTTCTGGGGTACATCTGCAATGAGGCCAGACGATTTTATGTGTATGTCAGCAACAGAGTGCAAAGAATCAGAGCATTCACTCACCCAGAGCAGTGGCGGTACATTCCAACCTCACAAAACCCTGCTGATGTTGCTACTAGACCAGTCGCTGCATGCCGCCTAATTGAAACAAACTGGCTCACTGGTCCATCATTTCTGCAACATCCAGCATCCATCCCTGTGAAAGAAGCTCCCTATCATCTTATCGATCAAGATACAGACTTAGAAGTGCGAGCACATGCCACTACCTGTTTAAACCCTGATTCTGGTCTTGATTCTCAACGCTTCAAAAGGTTTTCATTTTGGAAATCCTTAAGAAGAGCCATAACTACACTCATTCACATTGCTCAGTCTTTCAAAAACAAAGAAAGATCATGTTGCGGCTGGCACCGTTGCGAGAGTTCGTATACACCAGAGTTACTGACTCGAGCTGAAAGTGTCATCATCAAATGTGTACAGAGGGAGGCTTATAAAGCAGAAATTGTTTATCTGGAGAACGAAAAGGCCATTCCCAAGCAGAGTTCCCTTAAGAGGCTGGACCCGGTCCTGCAGGACGGACTCTTAAGAATTGGAGGCAGACTAGAACAGTCCACACTCCTCAGCAATGAAAAACACCCTCTTGTTATACCCGGCCATAGTTACATAGCAACGCTCCTAACAAATCATTACCACGACAAAGTAAATCATCAAGGCCGAGTCTTTACAGAAGGAGCAATCCGTGCTGGAGGATTCTGGATAGTAGGAGCAAAGAGATGCATCAGTGGCATCCTTCGCAAGTGCATCACTTGCCGCAAACAGAGAGGTAAAACAGCTGAACAGAAAATGGCAGACCTTCCTCCTGACCGCATCAGCATGGAGCCACCCATTACTAATGTCGGTTTAGATGTGTTCGGCCCTTGGAATGTATCAGCACGCCGTACCCGTGGAGGCCATGCTTACAGCAAAAGATGGGCGGTAATTTTCACATGTTTATCAGTGCAAGCCATCCATATCGAACTGATAGAGTCAATGGACACATCAAGCTTCATTAATGCACTTCGCCGGTTCTTTGCCATTCGAGGCCCGGCAAAGATTATACGATCTGACTGCGGTACTAATTTCACAGGAGCATGCAGAGAGCTGAACATGCTTGTGGTCTCTTCCAAAGATCCCAGTGCGACAAAATACCTTAGTGATGAAGGCTGCACATGGATCTTTAACCCACCTCATTCGTCTCACATGGGGGGAGCATGGGAGAGAATGATCGGACTTTCAAGACGGATTTTGGACTCCATGCTTCCTCAAATCAGCTCCTCGCATCTGACTCACGAAATGCTGTCAACTCTAATGGCTGAAGTATGTGCTATTATCAACGCAAGACCTCTTGTATACATTTCTACTGACCCTGAGTCACCTCTTCTCCTCACCCCAGCAATGATCCTCTCCCAAAAGGTGTGTACCTCATCCGCACCTACAGGGCCGTTTGAGAACGCTGATCTGTATCGAAAACAATGGAAAAGAGTGCAGTATCTTCCCAGCCTGTTTTGGGAAAGGTGGAGACGAGAATACCTTGCATCACTTCAGCCTCGTAAGAAATGGCAAGACAACAAACCTAATATCAAAGAAAGAGACCTGGTCCTTCTGAAAGACGATCAGGTAAAAAGGAACGAATGGCCAATGGCTCTGGTCACCAAAGCTATCACAGACTCAGATGGCAAAGTCAGAAAACTGGAACTGAAAGTCACTAAGAGTGGTACTGCTAAAACCTTCTTACGACCTATTACAGAGGTTATCTTGCTTATGTCTTAAATTACCCAGTGAACGTATATTCACTAGTTGAGAAATTAAGAGTGGTATTGTACTTAATACCAGACGGGGAGTATTATGCCATGTCTAACATTACTTCTTTCTCCCCACTGGAGGGCGCTGTTTGACATAGGTTGAGTTCAAATCTAGTTTGACAAAACTTTATTTGTTATACTTCATATCGGGGGAACACGCGAAGCACAGCGGCCATTTCGCAGCAGAGAGATTGCGTGTTTCTTTCATCTTCTTCCAATCTGTCGTGTAAAACCCCTAAAGAAGCTTTGCTTGTAAGTCTATCATTTATATTCATTATTTTTTATATTTGGTGTTTGTATTTTATTAAGAGGTATATATGTTGGAAGCATGCTAGCTTTTCATATGCTTTGTATTCACATTCAAAAGATCGGTGTAATTAACGTTACTGCAGTTTACCAATGTAAACGTAAACATTGTATAACGAGTTACTGTATTTTGTTTGTTACTTTTTAAGTAAGCATTTATTGTATTTATTTTGCAGTTTCACAAAAGAATGTAACAGAGATTGAACTACATGATTGCACTCAAGCAAAAGTAAAGAGAAAATTTATTCAATCATCTGAGTGGTCATTGAAGCTGATCAGTCATCTCCTTGCAATGTTTGGCTATCTGTATATGCATGCTCAACACACATGCATGCAGAGGACAGAATACTAAGGGTATAATGCTGAACGCTAGAAATTCCCAAGCTATCCGCTTAGATTCCCTGATTGGTCTGGTACACAAGACCAACGGCTATACACAATACATTCTGGCTCGTGCTGAAAACATTGTGAGGGATAAAAAGCATCTCACGCTGCACAAGTCAGTCGAGAAAAAGTTCAAAGTGGTGTATAATAAGCACAGACTTTTACCCGATTTCAACACTCTTCCTTATGGCTACTGATTCAACGATGCACAGAGGGGTGCCGGATGCTTCAGAGTTTGACTTTAGACTCCAGCACCCTTTTTCTTGTGTGATAAGTGGGCCATCCAATAGTGGCAAGACCTATTTTGTAAAACGACTGATGGAAAAATGGTCTAAATATGATTTCTAAAGAAATTGAAAACATTGTTTATATTTACAACTGTTGGCAACCTCTGTACGATGATCTGCTTAACACCTCCCAACAAAGCCAATCTTCTGATTTTGGACGATATGATGAGCGAAGCTAGTGGAAACAGTCAGGTCGAAAAAGTCTTCACGCAGTTTGTACATCACCGTAATCTTAGCGCTATTTATATAGTACAGAATTTATTTGCTGAAGGTAAATCAAGCAGAACCATCAGCTTGAACACTAATTATTTAATTTTGTTTAAAAATCCCCGGGACGCTAATCAGGTGATGGTATTAACGAAGCAGATGTATCCGACCAATGCGAAATACTTTATGGAGTGTTATCAAGACACTACGAGTCAGCCTTACGGATACCTTATGATAGAATATAAAGCAAAAACACTGGAACAATATTGCCTCAGAACGGGGTTGCTTTCCGATCGCCAAGTGGTCTACATACAGAAAAAAATAAGAATCTGATCATTCGTCATCCGCCAAGCTTTGTAAGCATCTATCTCTGCTAAAGGTGCTACATAAAGCTTCGACTAAACAACGTCGTCTTATTTTACAGTCGTCGTCCGATGAACTCATTTTAGCACTCTGCGAAGTGGCGCTAAACATCCTTTACGTTACGATTCCGATCAACTGTCAGCAATACCAAAAACTGAAAAGGAGAAAATCTGAAATTAAATTTCTCGCCAATAAGTAAATCGGTATAACAGCCAAGAAACGAGTTTTCAACCAGAACGGCGGCTTTCTTTTACCGCTCCTAAGTGTTGCGGTACCCTTTATTTCCAGTTTAATATCGTCTAGACAGGGTTGAGCATGGAATATGCCGAGAAGATGTATCTCGTCCCCCAGAACCAGCTGGATATTTTAAAATCCAGAACCGCTCCAGAGAACATTCAACAGGTCATAGAGAACGATCTGGATACGGCCATAAGAAATATTTTACTCAGGACTGATATGGATCAACGTGAAAAATCCAAACTTTTCCTCAAACATCCTAACAAGGTTTTTGACGATACTTAAACAAGGTGATCGTGAGAGCTCTGTTTTAATGCTCTCGTTACCAAATCCTGATACCGGTCATAAAGACGATCGCGTTGCTACTACCACCCAAGATAACGAGGGTTCGGAAGATGTCGTAGCTGAAGTTCTGAAGAATGTGCCATCGAGAAGCGTGAAAAACAGTCGATACATATTAGACAAAATGTCTAAAGCTAAAGGACTCAGCTCTTGGAACAAATTGGGTGAATTTGTGTTTGAAGGTAGTGTCATACCCGGTTCGCACATGCTTGATTTGTTAAAAAAAATGTTACAGCTCCGCACCAGGTCCGGGATGACAGGAGACCTCTAGGATGGTTGGTGTTTCTACAATCGTTTGTTGAATTAAACATACCATTTTCTACTGTACCGAATCGTCATGTTAGACGTATGATTAGTTCTTTAAAAAACAATCCTGGAGCGATCTCTCACACACCGGAACCTATGAGACCTTCTAAAAAGTCTGTCAAAAAGAGAATTTCGCGTACTACATCTCTGAGGACGGATGAACCCGTGTTCAAATCACCATCTCTCGATCGAAGACAATGATTCGAATTTTAATGATGTATTTTCTTTAAATGTATGTCTCTGTGAAGTGATGTGTATACCAACTGTTTGAATATTTTTGAATAAAAGACTGGAAAACATGTCGGTTTTAAGTGTTTTTTATTTATAATCAAACACATACAATGGATAATTCAATCATGCGACATAGCGGTATTACAGGATTGCACACAATGAATACACGGCAAAATGTTTTCATTACAAGCATTAGATCCAAGTCTTTTCACAAAGACCGTTACCATTTTATCATTTTTAATATAATCATCGCTGTACAAATTCATCACGTAGTTATAGTCTCGACCCCTCGCTAGGTGATATAGGAAAAACACAGTGTTGTCCACACGCATACGACGTAAAATCCTGAACACGTTTGGTAGAATATAACACGATAGGTACGTTGGATATTAAAAAGTTTTTGATGGTGGCAGGAAAGCGTTTGTAGTCAGGAGCGTTGCCGAAGCTATTGAAAAAACAGCCGGAACCCTCTTGAGTTAAATAAGCTGCGATCCAGTGTTCACCAGGCAGGTCCGAAGGGTGCGTGTTAATGATTGTCATGGCCGGAAATGTCCTTAATGGTCTTTCAGGCAGGTGATCACTCGGAAGAACTCAGAGAAAATGAGTGTTACACAAAATGTTGCTGTTCAGTAGTAGTCGTTGCACGTGTTCATTTTCTGTTCAGTAGTAATCGACCAGGACCTGTCTACGGTTAGACACTTCGATGATACTGTCAAACACAGAGTAAACAATGAGATTAATAGTATGCAGTAGCGGTTGTCTGAAGCGCGCTTCGAGTCTGATATTCGCGGACTTGATGAGCGATATGTGCTGACCGCAGTCTTCGTCAGGCGTGAGGTTAAATGCGTAAAGTGAGTAACCTTTCAGAAAATCATCCCTGTTCATAGATAGGGCCTGATTTTTAAGATGTCTCCCGGTCTCGGTCGCCAACTGATAAAATTCCTGTACGGCAGATCCTGAGGTAAAGTCTGGCTGCAGAGGCTTGGCGGGAAATTGCTGTCCGTCTACATAGACGGCCAGGAACTCCAAATCGTAATGTTTGAACGTGAACGGGTTTTTCTTGTAGGATCCGGTGAACGCGTCGTTATCCACCATAGCCAGGATGATAGATTTTGGTAACGTCCCCAAAAACATATTTTCCTGATTTGATACTCGGGATCCAGCAGGTATGGAGAAATTTTTTAGGCAGACCCTATCTATGGGGTACTTGGCAGTGGTTGAGAGCAATGCCTGGGCATGTGCCAGTCTCACGGACAGGGATACGGACACTTTCTTAACAAAAAGGGAGGCTGACACTAAATTTATAGGCATCGTCACTCATCAGACAGAATTCATCTTTGCCTCTGATCATTTGTATATGGTAGTGTAGAGCGATCTCTTGGTCAGCCCCACGTTACGCCCCACAGGATCGGTTTCGTCCATGTGACCCGCCGTGTCTTTGAAAAACAGGCCGGCTGAGAAAAGCGATTCCAGCGCATCTTTGCTGTAGTTGATAAGACTCTCGATTATGCATCGGTAGGGGTAAGTGCTCGAGCTCTGAGATATCAGGCGATCACCGAGACTGACGTCGACTTGTGAAAATATAGTAGCTCCGGGGTAATTTTTTAGTGCTACCTTTGTGGGGTCTGGGATGTCGCCCCCATTAGGTCTTGTGATTTTAAGACGTAGAAACAACAACTTGTTATTTAGGTCGATGTAATCTTCACCGGTCAATAATATATAATCGGACTTAATATACTCTCCCGACATGTGGTGCAGTTACACCATGCTAGAATATAGTTTTTACGGATCTTTTAGCAGCAACGTTTAGCTTCACAGTCTTCTTACGCTTTCTGTGCGTGACTGAGATCTTCTTAGGACCTCGCTTTGTTTTCTTTATTGAATGACCACACCTCCTTTTACCCGGAGGTTTAGACGTTCTCTTATGAGCCATGACCATAAGCCCCGAACCGTCTTGAGCTTTAGGATCAACGTTATACGATCATACCAGAGCGTTTGAGACGACGTCGGCTGCTATATTTTTAGCGGCCGATTTTAGGTGCGGCTTAGCGTTGCTGAACCCCCTTTATAACAATGGCACTGCCAACCTAAACAGACCTCTGAAAAGTCCTCCTAGGCCAGCTCCGTACATAACGGCTCCTCCAGCATTTCCGGGTAGACCACCCCCTGCCTGATTTCAATAATAGTCGACGTCGTCAGTGGCGTTCATCCCTCGTGGGGTGTAATAAGGCATTTTTAAAGCACGGATTGTTTCACAGGCCTAAAGTGTAGTTTTACAATGACTGTCCCATAAGAAAATGGTATTTCGCGGTTTTGGTCGTCCTTTAAATCTATGGAGATGTCCGAGATGAGCGACTTGTTGACCGATGCGTAATGGGCTTTGTCGTATCTAACACTGTACGTATCTATATGTACGCATCTTAAAAGCGGGATGTATGAATCACACACTGATTGGTATTCGATAATGTCGGTATAAACATACATTGTATAGAAACCCACGTTGATATCGGCTTGATGAGGAGCATCCGTGATAACGCTTATTGTAAAATTGGCTTTTTCATGGTAGGCGTCACGTCCTAAAGCCACGTCAGGTTTCATACCTAAAATAGCGGCGAGTTTCCCGTAGAAGCTTACCTAAATGTTGGGCTTTGTGACCAGTTGGGCTTTGTTTTTTAATCGATCATAACCGCTGATGCAATAAGTGCATTTATCGCAGTGATCACTGCTCGAACGTTCTCGTAGTACCCACCGCTTATTTGGAACCTCCTTGATACGGAAAGCCCTGATAACTCTTTAAACACGGTTTTTCCTGGTTTATTCACATGTTTCTGGGATGGTGCTGGTAAGATGTGCAGGCTGAAAACCCCATCGTCGTCTTTAAGGGTGTACCAGCTTCTAGGATATTCAATCTCAGCAAGACCTACTTGCCATTCTCCTTTCAGGTCTATAGTTTTCGCTAACCTGGTCGTGTAACTAGATATGCGATTTTCAGGATAAACTGACAAAGAAGAGTTGCACAGGAACGTGACGTAGAAACCGCGGTCATCCATGGTTAACCTTTACTCAAATTAGCTCTTTTGGTAAAGACATGAGTGTTTTAAGGTTTTTGCAAGTCCAACAAGACTTTTTTGTTTATATAGCTATTAAATTTCGAAGGCCATCCTAGCCATTTCACTAAAACTAACGTAGATCGCCCCTGTTTTTTCTCCCCTAAAATCTTTTCCACCTTAAATGCTTTGTTTTTGCTCTCAATTACTTTTTGTAACTCTTCTTAAAACACCCCGTCGATGACATCGCCGTCATTATCAGAGAGTCTGTATACGGGAGGATGACAAGGGATACACACGGAGATAGTGAAAAATTCATCTGTGTATTTCTGTTCATAACCCTAGGCGAATGGCCCTCGTACTTTAGAAATCCTGACCACATCCCCTACTTTATATTTAAATATGGTGTGATCGTTCTTCTTCTTCATACCGCCGTACAAGTTTTAAAATACGGTGCCTTCGTTTTCTTTGTTGACGTCCGTCGGTCTCATCTTAATATTCCGATGGTAACTGGAGTTGTACCATTGCATAATATCTTGCAAAACATCTATGTATCTCTGTGAATATGTGGCTGTTAAAAATCTCCACATTCGGCTTTTTAACGTTCTATTAAATCGTTCCACGACTCTGGCCTTCAGATCAGTAGCCGTAGCAAAATGAATCTTGAAAATGTTTGTTAAAAAATTCCGTCCCCGTATCCGTCTGCAATTTCTTTGGAACACGCCCCTCTTCGAGTATAGACTTGAATGCTTTAGTAACTTCGACGCCGCTCTTATTCTTTAGCGCTCGAGCCCAGGCATACTTGCTAAATACGTCGATACAGGTCAGCAACTATTTATTATTATAATTTTCCTTGGAGTATGCCGACATGTCAACTAGATCTGCTTGGAATTGCATATACATACCATAGACCACGACTCTATTACGTTTGTAGTTTATAGGGGCTGTTCTGTGTAATGTGTACGCATCCTCCCCAGCCAACCAGTCTGAGACCAGTTTATCGCTCAGACGGATGCCTATATCCTTTAAGACCGCATCTTTTAACCATTTTTTTACCTCCTAAAGATCCGGTGTTATCAGGAGCGTAATAAACTTTTTTTCATGAGCTCAGACATGTCGCTGTTTCGACCCTCTGCAAAAGAACAACACGTACAAGAGCCACGTTTCGGTCTTTTATTAAAAAATATAGAGATAGTGACAAGAACAGTTTTTTCAAATTGGATACATAATGACAAGAATAAAAATTGGTTACATATTCAAATTGGATACATAATGAAGGTATGATGTAATAATAATAATAATAATGATAATAATAAAACTGCTAGAATGACGTTACAGACTGTCTAGCCAGTAAAGACAATTTACACACGACATATACCCCCAATCTAGTATGTAGTCGACCAGAATTTAAACCATTTTGCAGACCTTGTTTTTCTCATTTTTTGAAACAAGCTTCACACATACATCAGTTACATACATACACATACATAGTACCTCGCTAACTCCTTTCCCTTGACCTGTTGCGGATATCTCAGCTAGAATTTTTCTGAGCATTACAGCGGGTGGAAGAGATCTGTTAATACACATGTCGATCAATACATCCTATGTATCCGTAGTTCTCCTCATAATGTCCATTTGTTTCTTGAGATTTTTTCTCAAGTTTGTCGTTTGTCCCTCGTAATCTTTCTCAGGATCACACATGTGATCGATAGCCGTGAGTATCATTTCGATCATCTGCTCTTTATAACGGGGGGTAAACACATGGTCTCTGAAAAAATTCTTTCTTCACACTACACACGGACCCCATGTTCACGGACCCCATGTTCACGGAGCAGCTCACGGTCCAGGGGTAGAGACGCTGCTTTGCCAGAGATCCACAGCGTCGTAAACAACTTTCTTGTAGGATTCTTCCAGCAGCTTTTCCCTGATCTCTTGCAGTTTTGCGACGATGAATGGTTCGTCTCTTATTTCATGCAGGATAGCGCTGGTAGTTCCTTGAATCCTCAGGTTGTTGTTGGTCATTAAACCACAGCGGCATAGAGTGAAGTCGATAATGGTCTGAAGATCGGGTTTGAACAGTTTGCGGGTCAGCTCATCGAATCGTGAGTCGAAATAGTATGCATCAGGCTCAAACAGACAGGAAAGTTGCAGCTGGCTTGGGTGATCGGTCGCACAACCATCACACTCCTCCCTCAGCGATTGTGGCTTTTATGATTTTGAACCCGATACCGCTGAAACAACCATCTGTGGTGTTGAACCGTGTGGGATCAGGCAGTGCACATGTCCTTTAGGTAGCTCAGGTTGCGATATCCGAGGTCCGTGCAGAATTTATCCAAGCATTCTTTGTGCAGGTCGGGTGAGCGGCGTTCGTCTGTCAGAATATAATCGGTAGCATTATCATCAGGAGCAACGAGGTTGAAAGGAGCGTAATCATTTCGTAAAGAGTCTTCTTGAGACATGTTGGAAATGTGATGTGGGGAGGTACTTACTGTTCTTTATAATGGCTGTAGTAAATGGGCGGGGACGGCAACACCCCTGAACTTTTGCCGGGGTAACTCTCGGGGGGAAACAGCCTCGTTTTAATTTTGTTGTATCCGTCGTGCATGTCACACCCATTGAACATTTTGTTTACGATCGAAAAAAGAGCACTCAGCAGATGCACATCGCACCACTTGAACACAAATTGGAGGGTGAATATTTTGTGATATTCCTTATGCTGGTCACCCCCTGAACGACCGCTAAGCTTTGTCTTGTCTTCGCAGGCGAATATGTACACGCAGTCATCCAGGTTATTTTGGAAGTGGTCACCGACCACTCTGTACCGGATATTCGGGGCCACCCCGTCCCATTCCCCTACGTACAAAGGCTCTTCTCCACAATCATTCAGATCTTTCCAGATACGATTGAAAAATAATTGCCAGTCTTTATCAGGAAATACCAGGCAGGGATCTTGACCCTGTACAAATTCGTTGGTCTCGTCAGACGTGTAGAGCGTAACCGTTCGAGACGGTTTGTGAAATATATAGCCAAATATGCGTCCGCTGATCAGAAAGAATTCGTCTTTCACACAATCCGTATTTTCGTGGAGAAACTTTGTCAAATACAAATTTGTGTTGTACGGCTTTCTCAGTGCCAAAGTCAGATTTTCCATCATCTCTTCATCCCATTCCTTCTCGGGAGTTTTAGGTGTGTATAAACCGGCCATGTTTATGTATTTCGCAGCTCTTTTCTGATTTTCACAGAAGTGCCAAGGTCTATTTATCAAAGCATGCCTTGGAATGCAACCGGACACTCAGACCCCAGATGAGGCAAACCCCCCGGGTGTGGGAATGGACCAGTAAAATCTTCAAAACATTCCTCAAGACTTCATTTATAGCCTGTCACCGCTCGGACACGGACAAACATCATATGTCATCCCCGGAGGTCATAGGTGGACGTCGGAATTTCACATATGCCGGTTTTCACATCTGGATAGGTCACGGGGTCAACACAACGTGGGTGGTCGCCATGGGGGCGGGGCTGCGTGGGGGAGGGGAAAGGTCAAAAGGTCAAAGCCATCAATCAAGTTGACATAAGGGCTGCCCTATCACTACTGTCTTTGCACAATAGATAAAATATGAATTGTTTGTGCAGCACTTTCAAATTAGGGGAAAACATTTGTACCAAAATAAAGCAGGACTGAACCACAACTTAATTTGATACGAGATAACTTTTTTTTTATTACATATTTTAAAATGTCAAAAACATGTATTATAATATTTGTAGTGTTGCACTTGTATCAAAATGTTTCACATGGATTGTAAATAAAAAATGAAAATATATATTTAGTAATGAACACTAACAAATACTGATGAACTGATTTATTGACTGATGAATAAAGTACTGTAGAATACGATTTCTGCTGTTTTTAATTTATGTATTTAATGTAAAAAGTGAAAAAGTGTCACTTTTTTCACCCTTTTTCTTGCTAGACTGATTTTAGATCAGCACTACTGAGCTGTTTTTGAAACCATTTTCATGTGACTGTCACTCAACTGTAGTCTTCCCTCTACAAATTCATCCACAACTTTTGGCAGCATGTGTTTAAAGTAAAAGCTACGTAGCCTTTGCATATATGTATTGACAAAACCCTTGTCATAAGGCACATCAAGCTCCACTACCATGTTCACTGTGGGGCTGAGCTAAGCTGCTGAACACATTGAATTCCTCTCCCTGAGCATCCTGCTCTCCCTGACTGCTGGTGAAATCCTGACTACCTGACTCAGAGGCTGTGTCTGTCTCACTGCTGTCACACATGACAGAAAAGAGAGCGCAGTCTGGCACAACTTCCTAAAAGAAATGGTGAAAAGACCTTACCTACACTGCCATATATATAGTACTGAATCTTTTACATTAGACCAACTGGTTGATTTGTTATGAAATATAACTTACTTTCAGGGCTTTAAAAAGCTTTTTTGGTGACCCATCTGGATTTAGAGGGGGAAGGCAGAGGGAAGCTGGTAGCTTGATCTTTTTGCCAGGTTTCAAGAAATCGCACTGAGCTACTGGTTGTGGATCAGCCTAAAAGGATATTTGAAATCTATATTATACATAAATATACATTATAAAAACAATAATTATTAAGGAACTTAGCCATGATATATGTAATGTTGTACAAAATACCACCAATTTCACACTGAAATGTGAAAAGACCAGGATATAATTATTGAATATATAAAATATAATAATTGCAAAAAAAGCTCCCCTTCTTAGTCACCAGTGACCAAACAATGTTTTTTTTTTTTTTTTTTTTTTTTGTTTTTTTTTTTTTTGGTGGGGGTTTTTGGGCTTTGATGTGACAGATGGGCCCCTCTGGAGTCCATCCTGGACACACTGCTCCACAGTAACCAAAATCGTACCCACATGACTACACACCTCTCCATTCCTGCACAGATCCAGATATACATTTTATTGAAAAAGGTTATCTAAATGCTACTGTAAAATGTAAAGTTAGCTGTATTGCTAAGTTAGCCAGCCATACTTACCCTGCCATGCAAGTACAATGCCCACTCTGGACTTCGCCGGACTTCCTCGCAATGATTCAGGCGGAGTAGCTCTTTGAAAGCATCTGACCCACCTCGATTTCCCCGTAAACAACAATCTGAAATACCCATTCGTGTAGGTTAGAATGCGTTTAACTTTTCCGGAATGAAAATAGTTATACGCATCCAAGCTGCGATATGCCTTGAGTATATATACTCCCTTGTATATACACATTCCTTCTCGACTAGGTATTCAAAGATGTGTACCTGACTGACCTCCGGTAAATCAGACAGGTCTGTAGAAAAACATTCTTGCATTGCAATATTTTGTTGAACGGGTCTGGTAGTGTAACTGTCGCATTTAAGTTTGGCCAAATAACGGTTCTTTTCTTCTACTGGTAACCCAAAATAATAATGACTAGACATCGTTTTAACTTGCTAGCTAATTTACTTATTTATTTAGCTTATTATTAGAAATAATCTACTCTAAAGGGACTTTGCTGTTGTTGTCATTGATTGTTTGTGGAAGTCTACCGGAAGTTAAGTTAGGGCCACAAAACCACGCATGCGCAGTAACGTTTGTTTATGTTGTTCAAGTCCTCCTGGGACGTTCATACTTATGAGTTGACAAGTCGTAATTATGACGTCAGGTGCGTTAGAGTCAGTTTAGTCGGCACAAGATGGCGGTGTACCTTCTTTTAATAAATTAGAAGAAAATGCAACAGGGTCTGCATTTTTTTCTTGGATTTCAGCTGCGTAACAAGAACATGACCAATTTAAGTTTATAGGACAACTAAACTATCAATTTAAACAAAAATGTACTGTCAACAGACATTGCATCCATTGATGCCGCCATGTTTCTCATTGACATGCCCCCAACTCGGAAACTCTGGGCTTAAAGAAAATTTCGAGTTTCCCACTCGTAATAACGACTTTGTGGGGGCGTTCATGTGCGTTCAACTCGTAAATACGATCTATCTGACATGACTTGAACGCACCAGTAGTTTACAAAAATTAAGCTTACCCCTTCTCAAGGTCTTCACATGTGCTTCACAAAATGGCTCCTTGGCTGGAAAGAGTATTTGCATATCACGTGGCTCACAGTAGGCTACTTAAAATTTTATGCTAGATTTACTTAATTTTAACGCTTATCGTTATAATAGTTGACATGCCTTGTTTTTTTTTTCATTTTATTTATGCATACACTTAAGTTCACTTTGTAACTTATATTTATTCATTACACGCACTATATATGTTAAGTAGACATTGAAAAGTTATGAATACTAGGTTTTTTGTGTTTAATCTATTTACTTTTATAAGTAATGGTTGTTCAGACAACGAATCATTTTTTTTTTCAGTGTATGGTGTTCCAGTTTAATGTATTGAAATGGGTTCCAGGACAGTCTAAAAAAATTAAAAGCTCAGTACTCTATATGAAAAACATCAGATTAATGACTGAAAAATATACAGTTGGTGTGATATCTTTATCTTAAATGGTGTTCAAGTTTCATGGATATAAATGGGTTCAGTACTGTCAAAAAAAAAAAAAAAGATTAATAATCTGAAAACCGAATTATGTGCGTTATAGTGAATCATATTTGGAGATTTTTACAGTTGGTTTGATAGCTTTATCTGAAACGGTGAAAGAGTTTAATTAATTTAAGTGGGTACAGTATATAAAACATGACAATTATAGTTTCAGTACTATACATAAAAACTGTAAAGGCATAATCTGAAACAAAAACAAGCCTTGTGCATTATAGGGAATAAAATTCTGAATATTTGACAGTTGATTTGATACCTTTATCTAAAATAGTGTCAGAATTTAATTAATTTAAGTGGGTACAGTATATAAAACATGAAAAATATGGATTCAGTACTGCATATAAAAACAATAAAGGCATAATCAGAAAAACCAAGCCTTGTACATCATAGGGAATAATATTTATAGGCTTTTACAGTTGGTTTGATACCTTTATCTCAAACAGCCTCAGAGTTTAATTAATTTAAGCGGGTAGAGTATATAAAACACATGAAAAATATGGATTCAGTACTGTATATAAAAACAATAAAGGCATAATCTGCTAAACCAAGCCTTGTGCATTATAGGGAATAATATTATGAATATTGTACAGTTGGTTTGATAGCTTTATCTGAAACGGTGCCAGAGTTTAATTAATTTAAGTGGGTACTGTATATTAAACATATGAAAAACATGGATTCAGTACCATATATAAAAACAATAAAGGCATAATCTGAAAAGCCAAACCTTGTGCATTATAGGGAATAATATTTAGAGATTTGTACAGTTGGTTTGATAGCTTTATCTGAAACGGTGTCAGAGTTTAATTAATTTAACCTTGATGTCATGAATGCATGAATGAGCATTTCTGCATTTGACATTGAGAGCGTAGGTCGCAATTTAGATATATTTTTGAGATGGAAAAATAGATGGCAGTTTTACTAATGCTAGAAACGTGACTTTCTAAAGATTGCTATCAAATAGCGCACCTGGGTTCCTAACTGATGACGAAGAATTGACAGAGGTCGGTCACTCTCGACGTCACGTCGGATGACTAACGAATTGGGATCTCGCTTTGAGAGACCAATCTACTTCGAGTGTGAACTAAACGAGCCTATGCACATTGGCATGCGATTATTGCATCCAGCTGCTGCTGATCACAGCGTGAGTATAAGTAGGCAGCTGGTGCAGCGCATATTCAGCTTTTCATTTCGGAGCCGAGCAGTTCCATCGTTCTGCTCCTGACCTTCTGCTTAACGAGTGATCTACAGATCTAGTACATTTGTACATCGAGTCCATGTTCCTTTTGCGGAATAATGACCATCACAGAGTTGCGGACCAGGCTCCGTTTCCTGCAAAGGGGCGGGGTGCCCGTGCCGCTGCCTAGATCTAGGGCTCCCCCTGGTGGCCGCCGGGGGGCGCTACTTCTGGCAGTAGCCGGACTGGTCTTACGGTGACGGTGAGGAATTCCCCTCCAAGGAAACCAACCTCCTACGGCTCCTCCTTCCACCGGCACTTTGCAGCCAGTGGAGCCACCCAAAGAACAGGCTGGACCCTCTCGTGGGGTACCACTTGTATCCTTCGGTGCTCCCCCCAACGATCGGATGTCGATCGTTGCATTGGAGGGTGAGCCAGACCTTTCTGGAGAGGATGATCCGGCAGCGCTGCCGCCCCCTCGGCGGCCAACAATGCCGGATACGGAAATGGTGGCTATGCTTGCCCGGGCCACCAAAAGGGTCCCTCGCCTTGCCCCAGTGTGCATCTGCTGCCTCCCCCCGCGGCAGCACCTCAGTCTACTCGTCGCCGAGGGCGGCCCCCTGCCGCCACCCCCGCTACCGTGCTGCAAACGCAGCAGCCTCCAGCAAAGCAGCGCCGTGGAGCCAATCGCAGGGCAGCTGCCCCGCCCGTCCAAGCCCCCGCCAAACCTGGTGGCAAGCTCAAGAGCAAGAGGCCCTGAGATGGGCGACCCAGAGATGGAGGGAGTTGCTCCTCGGGAGATGGTGAACGCACCACTCCCTCCCCCGGAGGAGGGCCGGGTTGAGAATCTTTTGTTTCTTTTACCCCGCCACTGACTTCATGGTCAGTGGTACCTAAAACCTCGACAAAAGAGCGGTTTCTTCTATCTCTGGGTCCCCAGAGGGGACGGGGAGTTGTGGACGAGCCAGTTTAGGATCACACTCACCCTCCTCTCTCGCCAGTGAGCAGCTGTGGGCGGTTCGAGAGTGCAATCAAACGTACAACTCACACACCCTCTGCCTGAACGCAGGTAAGTGTTGCGCACACACTGACCCTGCTTCGGACTGGCAATGAGACGCCCGGGCTGGGTCCCTGCATTCTTCCTCGCTGCCCCACTGCGCCTGTAGTTCCGTTGGTGCCACTTGTACGGTTTCTGGGAGCCTGCCTAGAGCTTCCCAGTCCATCTCATTGGCTCTTTCAGACCATCAGACTCGGCTATGCGATTCAATTCGCCCAGCGCCCTCCCAAGTTCAGGGGCATTCGGTTCTCCTCTTTGCTGGACAGGGATGCCCCTGTCTTGTGTGCAGAGATCGCAGTCCTACTGGCGAAGGATGCGATAGAGCTGGTCCCTGCAGCCGATATGAGGACGGGGTTTTACAGCCCTTACTTCATTGTGCCCAAGAAAGGCGGTGGGTTAAGACCAATCTTGGATCTGCTCGTCTTGAACCGGGCCCTTCACAAGCCAGCTCTTTGAACGGCTCCACCTCCCTCTGCTTCACTCCCAAGTGGCAACAGGCCTACTTCAGTTGCAGAGCCTCAATTACCACCTCCCAAGCCCTTTGCTGGGGATCCTAGTTCCTGCCAGGGTTTCCTCACCCAATAAGGCACCCTGATCTTCGAGCTCCCACAGACCGCTTCAAGATTGCTTACATAATTACCCTTCTCTCAGACAAGGCCTCCGCGGTGTGGACATGATTTCAAGCGAGTGTTTGATCATCCAGTCAGTGGTCGGAAAGCCTCCAAGCGCCTGCTTACTCTCAATCAAGGCTCCTGCAGCACCGCAGATTTCGCCATCGAGTTTCGGACCATCGGGTCTACTTTCAAGGAGGGCTGTCCGAGCCCCTTCAAGATGAGTTAGCCACCCGAGAACCAGCTGCTGATCTTGAGTCCCTCATTGTGATGGCCATCCGCCTGGACAATCGCCTGAGAGAGCGGAGGGTGGCTCACCGCAAGGCGTCTTAGTCCCAAGTCCCTGTGAGCAGGTCTGTGTCCCCAGTTCATATTCCTGCTTCCTCGGCTCCTGAACAGCTCCATGATTCCTCGGAGGACATGTGGTTGGGTCGTTCCAGGCTCTCTCCCAGTGAGAGGGAACGGTGCATGAGGAAGCGACGTTGCCTCTACTGCGGTGCTTCTGGCCACTTTCGCTCCACTTGTTCCGAGCTCCCGGAAAATGATTATCCCCGCCCAGCTACAGGAGGGCTGTGATGGGAAAAATTAGAGCTCCTCCTACTAACGCCGTTCTAGCTGTTCCAGCCACTCTGTCCTGGGAGGGCCACTAGCATCCGGTCTAGGCCATGATCGATTCCGGCGCCACAGGCGACTTCCTAGATCTATCCTTGGCTAAGGAACTTGGGATCCCCACCCAACTTCTTCCTCATCCCCAGGCAGTTACGGCATTGGATGCCAGACGTCTGGAACTGGGCAGAGTAACAGAGGCCACTCAGTCCCTGCGACTTACCATCCATCAACACCAGCAGGAGGAGACCTTCTATCTGATTGACTCTCCCGAGTATCCTGTTATCCTGGGCCACCCCTGGCTGCGCAGACATAATCTCTGGATTGACTGGTCCGCTGGAACCATTCTGAGCTGGGACTCCACTTGCCATCTCACCTGCCTGAGTCCCTCAGCCCCTAGTTCCGAGTTTCAAGAGTCTGTCGACCTGTCTCGTGTCCCCAGATCCTATCATCAGTTCAAGGCAGTGTTCAGCAAGTCCCAGGCCACCTTCTTACCACCTCACTGCCCCTATGACTGTGCCATTGAGCTACTTCCTGGCTCCTGCCCTCCCAGGGGTCAGATCTTCTCCTTGTCTTCCCCCGAGCGCACAGCAAGGTATACCTACATTAAGGAATCCCTGGCAGCCGGTATTATTCGTGCCTCTACTTCCCCGGCTGGGGCGGGCTTCTTCTTTGTGGGGAAGAAGGACACAGGTCTTAAGCCATGTATCGATTACCGGGGTCTCAACAAGATCACGGTTCGGAATCGATACCCCCTTCCTCTCATGGCCACTGCTTTCGAGCTACTACAAGGGGCTTACATTTTTACTAAATTGGATCTACGCAACGCTTACCATCTCGTGTGGATCCGACAGGGGGACGAATGGAAGATGGCCTTCAACACCCCCACAGACCATTATGAGTATCTGGTGATGCCGTTCGGGCTCCCCAACGGGGCGCTGTATTTCAAGCACTGATAAATGACGTTCTCTGGGACAATGCTAAATCAATTTGTCTTTGCATATCTTGATGATATACTCATTTTCGCGGGGTCTTTGTATGAGCATGAGGGGCACGTCAGCAGGGTCCTCCAGAGACTCCTTGACAATCATCTCTGCGTGAAGCCCGAGAAATGTGAGTTTCATGTTACCCAGGCTCAGTTCCTCGGGTTCATCATCACTCCTGGCCACGTGGAGATGGACCCTAAAAAGGTTGAAGCTGTCCTCAACTGGCCTATTCCCGCCACAGTTAAGGAGGTTCAACGTTGCATCAGCTTCGCAAACTTCTATAGGAGGTTCATTACAAACTTCAGCTCTGTGGTGGCCCCCTTGACTGCGCTGGCCAAGGGAGGAGGAATCAAGATTCACTGGGGTCCGGAGGCAGCGGGGGCCTTCGAGGAGCTCAAGCACCGCTTCACTTCCGCTCCCATTCTCTCAATCCCTGACCCAGAAAGACCTTTCGTGGTGGAGGTGGACGCCTTGGAAGTAGGCGTAGGAGCCATTCTGTCACAAAGGGGTGAGGATGGAAAATTACACCCTTGCGCCTTCAATTCAATTCAATTCAAGTTTATTTGTATAGCGCTTTTCACAATACAAATCGTTGCAAAGTAACTTTACAGCAAATTAAGTTTCTACAATATTTAGTGGTAGCTTATCAGTGGTGACTGTTAGTTAATGTACATATGATAGAAATGTACGGAAAAATCAATTAAAGACGTAATCAAACAGACGATGAAGACTATTAACAGCAATTATTATATGATGCAATCAAACTTATAGCAAAATTTGGTAGTTCTGTATGTTGTTTCATGGTTGTCATCATCTGAGGTCCTCTGAGGGGTTGGCATCATCTCTTCTCAGGTGTTCTGGATCCAGACTGAAGCTTGTGTAAATCCTAGTCTACGCAAAAACTGAGAAACAAATAGAGACATAATTAGCGTAGTTGCTGCTCCAACCAAGCAAAATTGATTTGTTTAACCCAAACAAAAGAATAATAATGTGCATTTGAACTGATATAACTGCAGTACAAGATTATGAAATGCATTATTTGAATGCTTGACCAAAGAGATGAGTCTTTAATCTAGATTTAAACAAAGTGTGTCGAACCCCGAAGGATTTTATTATATATTATCAGGAAGGCTATTCCACAGTTTGGGAGCCAAAAGCAAAAAAGCTCTACCTCCTTTAGTGGACTTTGCAAGCCTAGGTACTACCAAAAGTCCAGAGTTTGCGACCTTAGGGAGTGTGATTGATTGTAGCGTGGTAGAACACTAGTTAGGTACGCAGGAGCTAATCCATTAAGGGCCTTATAGGCAAGTAAATATATTTTGTAACTGATACGGAACTTAATAGTAGCCAGTGCAGAGACTGTAAAATTGGGGTAATATGATCATATTTTCTTGACCTGGAAAGGACTCTAGCCGCTGCATTTTGGACTACCTGTAGCTTGTTTACTGAAGATGCAGGACAACCACATAGCAGTGCATTACAATAGTCCAGTCTAGAGGTCATGAATGCATGAACTAGCTTTTATGCATCAGAAACAGGTAACATGTTTCGTAACTTGGCAATGTTTCTAAGATGGAAGAATGCTGTTTTTGTAACATGGGAAATATGGTTTTCAAAAGACAAGTTGCTATCTAATATAACACCCATATTTTTGACTGTAGAGGAAGTAACAGTACATCCGTCTAGTTGCAAATTGTAATCCAAGAGATTCTGTTGGCTCGTGACAGTATTGTTTATAGAACATGAATCCATCCTCACATCGTACAACATTTAGATGTAATGAAAGGTTGCCCAATTCATCTGCAAATGTGCAAATTTAAATTTGGGGGTTTTTTTTTTTTTATTTTGTTTTACACTCTATACATTTTTTTTTTTCGACTGGAATTATAGTTTGGGAAAAGTCCAACTAGTAAATGTGTTCAAGTTCATGTACTACAAAACATTATATAATGCCAATAAGAAACATTACTTACTCTGCATAAAAGATCTCCTCCGCTGGCTCTAGCCGTGCTCGCGTTCTGTTTGTGAGGTAAACATAAAGCTTATTCCTCTCAGCACGTCTTCATCTGAGGTAAATACCGGCTTATTCCTCTCAGCGCATCTTCTGAGATAAACACAAAGCTTATTCCTCTCAGCGTCTTCTCCCAAAACCGAAAAGTATCCGCGATGAACATGTTGCTGCTTTGTTTACGGTGATCTGGGCGTTTACATGTCGCGCGTCTCACATGGGTATTTGTAATATAAATAGTGTGAGCAGGGCGTGGGCATGATCTAATTAGAGATAATGAGAACAGACGGGAAAAACTGGACATGTCGTTGGTTTCATACGGATTACTTTATAACAGAATATTTGTTTTTGGTTACTTCATTTAAGAGTAGACATGTCATGCTTTCTATAGATATATTTCTCATGTCTGTATGTAAAGTATTCGCTGAGTTTCAGTCATTTTAGTGACGCATTTCTAAGAGCAGTTCGCTGAGACAGTAAAGACTGAGAGCGCACCCTGCTTGTTTTCTTTATTTTACAAAAGCACAAAGTTTTGTTGATATGGTGAGCATACACAAATAAAAGTAGACCCTTTATAGATTCAAGTGATGTATTACTTTTATGTGTCCAATCAAAAGTGACAGAGCATTTTAAGTTATTTTCTCTGTCATCTGAAAAATATGCAAGTGCTCCCACCGGCGCCTTTGCCGACCCCAGGCGGTTAATAACAGCCAATTTTAATGTTTTGAGGACATATCCTAATGACAATGACAAATTAATAATAGTCAGAATCTATGACTTTTGGAAGCACCTCTTTTAGGAGCTTAGATGGAATAGGGTCTAGCATACATGTTGTTGGTATGTTTATAAACATGTTGTTAACAAGTTTATAAAATTCTTCTTCTCCTATAGTAGAGAATGAGTGGAATTGTTCCTCAGGGGATCTATAGTGCACTGTCTGATGCGATACTGTAGCTGACTTTCTGTAGCTGCATGGTTACAATTTTATCTCAATAGTATTGATCTTGGAATTAAAGTAGTTCATAAAGTCATTACTGCTGTGCTGTTGGGAAATGTTAACAATTTGGTGCTTTATTTTCCTTAATTTAGCCACTGTATTGAATAACTGCCTGGGGTTATGATTGTTTTCTTCTAAAAGAGACTAAAAGTAATCAGATTTAAGCAGTTTTTAAGGAGTTAAAAATGGTCCTTATCAACCTTGATTGACATGACAATAACATTCATAACATTATTTTGACAATAAAGTTTCAAAGTGGGCATTGTAATAAGAGTGAGTCTATACCTGTAGGAATATCAAGGTCACAGAATGAGCTGTTATGGGAATTCCTATGAACTAATATGGGAATTTTTTTTATTTGCTTCCCTGATTGCACACGTACATCACAGAGACATCTATTTGACGTCTGCAAGATGTATTTTTTAGAGTGTTAATTGCTCATCTGCAATACGTCTATAGGACGTTTCCTATCTGATGTCAAATAGAAGTTTAGAAGTTTAGAAGATGTCTTTAAGATGTTTATGATTTAGAATGTAACTGACATCTGAGAGACGTACAGATATTTGTACACAGCAGATGCTTTCCAGATAAAGCGATCTTTAACAGACATCTTGCAGACGTATGTGTGCTAGGCCTACAATTAGTTACTACAATGAATCATTATATAACCTGCATGTCTGTAGCCATACGTGACGCAGCTTTAGCACTATATTGCAGCACACTCCTCCGTCTTAGCTTCAAATCTGCAAAATTGATTGTCTTAACGTCAAATACTCTCAGTATTCTCTTTCAGCCTAGAATGCACGGCCGTGGGAAGAGAGAGGACCACAGAGACAACGTCCTATGTTCAAATCTATTCAAAGGTCCAAGCATCAGCTTATATAACATTATTTTAATACACGAAATATGCAGTGTAAGAACTACTGTATATAATGAGAATAAACATTATATAGAGATAACATGTAGAGAGAATAACTTTTAAAAAACAACCGATGTTTTCTGGTCAGGCTGATTAAACAGTCGGCCTTTTGAATTACTTCCGAATTAATGATTTAACGTACAAATATGTATTATAGTAAATAATGTAATACATAATATGAACATGATTACGACAAACACTATAACTCCCATTCCGGCATGCATTGTGTGGGGGTATAGCTCAGTGGTAGAGCAATTTGACTGCAGATCAAGAGGTCCCCCGTTCAAATCTGGGTGCCCCCTACCGTCTTAATTATAATTATTTTTTTTTTCATTTATAAGATTGGTATATATATATAATATATATATATCGAGATATATAGTACTGTATATCAGGGTCCCTCAATAGGTGGCCACATCTGGTCCATGAGAGAAAAAAGTTTGACCCGCGCTTATTTCAAATAATGTGCGGCGCGATGCAATAAAATACAATATAACTCATTAGAATCAGTGATCCTGTCATGATTGCCGACAAGACAGTGAGTCAGTGAGTGACTGATATCTTTGTGATGGAATACACGTGTTGGTTTGCATGGAATTCACAGTTTTCACGTACATGCTTGCTTTAATTTATTTTCAAATATCTATTGTTGATTTTAGTATGGCTATAAATGTCACGCAAAATATTATTCTAACTCACATTAGACACTTTTAACATTCAATAAAGCCATTAATCATTACCTGAGATTATCACTGTCATATTTTGTATGTTGTTCCTGCCATGACGTTGCAGAAAATAAAACCGTTCCTAAAATAGAATCCCATATCGCTTATTGTCACGTGTCGCTGGTGTTTAGGCAGCAATCAGGGTAGTACAATTGTCTGCAGTTTGCACAACAACTAATTGCATATGGCTTGTTGATCAAAACTGATGAGTCGATTCTCACTTAAACTGTCAAACTCTTCACAACTTCTCAAACATTTTTCATCGTGTAAGCCATCACGTTCAAAACGATCCATTCAATTATGAAAACTTGGTATAACATACATGTATAGTCCATAAATATCTGACATTGACATTGTTTGTAATGTCTGCTAAATTGGCAAATGACCTCTAACTGCAATACAATTTGAATCAACCATTCAACCATTTAACCAGTTAAGTTTGGGAGCATATATATGTAGATTGCCCACAGCACAATCACTAAAATTTTTTGAGAATGGAGGACTTCCACAACCCTGAACTGCAGCAACATGCTCGTGGAAGAGCAATTGGAAGACATGTAAGAATACGGGGTGGTGGTGGTGTTAGAGGAAGACATAATAGAGGAAGATGTGGAAATAGAAGAGTCAGAGTCTCTGATTAAATCAGAGCCACACTTGTGGATCATGTCATAAATTGTGGTTTTACAATGGAAGAGGCTGGTGGAAGAGTACAGCCTAATGTAAACAGGTCTACAGTGTCATCAATTGTGCAAACCTTTCGTAAGGAAAAGAGGTAAATATGTATTTATTTTTTTGTTTTACAGTATGTAAAGCATTTTTATAAACAGCAATATTGTAAAGGTAAATGCAAGTCTATTTGTACATTCTATAGAACTGCACAATAACCTCGCGCTGGTGGCAGAGCAGAAGTATTTAACCATCAGCAAGAACAAGAAATTTGCAACATGGTCATAGCTAACAATTCCATCAGGCTAAGAGAGATCCAAAGTGCAATCATAAATGACAATAATGTCTTTGCAAATATAAATTCTGTCAGCATTTCCACCATAGATAGAGTTTTGAAAAGACATCAAATGACTGTGAAACCGCTCTACAAGGTGCCATTTGAGAGGAAGAGTGAAGGAGCTGCGGTACCTGTATGTCCAGGTAAACTATTGGTGTGCACTTGTGAGCTTTACTGTACTTCTAAGATGCCTGTATTACTTGAAGTTTTAGTAAACCCATAAGAAGAGAAAACATTTACTGAGCTCTAGAATAAAAATTTACTTTATTTTGTTTCTGTGTTTCTTCGTAGAGAATCGTGGAGTTAGAAGGACATGAAACAACCCACATTCTTGTTTTTGTGGAAGAGGCCGGGTTCAATCTGTCCAAAGGCCGGAGACCTGGTCGCAATCTTATTGGACACCGAGCCACAACTGACACACCAGGCCAACGTGGGGCCAAAATTACAATGTGTGCAGCCATTTCAGAGAATGGTGTGAGCACACATACAGGTGCATATCAATAAATTAGAATGTCGTGGAAAAGTTCATTTATTTCAGTAATTCAACTCAAATTGTGAAACTCGTGTCTTAAATAAATTCAATGCACACAACGAAGTATTTTAAATCTTTGGTTCTTTTAATTGTGATGATGTTGGCTCAAATTTCACAAAAACCCACCAATTCACTGTCTCAACAAATTATAATACTTCATAAGACCAATAAAAAAAAATTTTTAGTGAATTGTTGGCCTTACGAAAAAGTAAGGGGGGGGGGGGGGGGGGGAGGGTTAATTTTCTGTAATGTACTCAATACTTGGTTGGGCCTCCTTTTGCATGAATTACTGCATCAGTGCGGCGTGGAGTCCCCAGTCAATGCAGCCATCTACCAGGAAATTTTAGAGCACTTCATACTTCCTTCTGCTGACAAGCTGTATGGAGATGCTGATTTCATTTTCCAGCATTATTTGGCACCTGCCCACACTGCCAAATGTGCCAAAAGCTGGTTCAATGACCATGGTTTTACTGTGCTTGATTGGCCTGCAAACTCTCCTGACCTGAACCCCATAGAGAATCTATGGGGTATTGTCAAGAGGAAGATGAGAGACACCAGACCCAACAATGCAGATGACCTGAAGGCCGCTATCAAAGCAACCTGGGCTTCCATTACACCTGAGCAGTGCCACAGGCTGATTGTCTCCATGCCACGCCGCACTGATGCAGTAAATCATGCAAAAGGAGCTCCTACCAAGTATTGAGTACATGTACAGTTAAATGAACATACTTTCCAGAAGGCCAACAATTCGACTAGAAATTTTTTTTTTATTGGTCTTAGAAGTATTCTAATTTGTTGAGATAGTGAATTGGTGGGTTTTTGTGAAATGTGAGCCAAAATCATCACAACTAAAAGAACCAAAGACTTAAACTACTTCAGTCTGTGTGCATAGAATTTATTTAATACACGAGTTTCACAATTTGAGTTGAATTACTGAAATAAATGAACTTTTCCACGACATTCTAATTTATTGAGATGCACCTGTATTCCACACATTGGGTCCTATAATACCCAACTTCTCCTGGCATTCCTAAACACACTTTACAGAGACCTGATTCCAGAACAAGAGGTTTAGAGTTAGACCACATTTGCCTGATTATGTTGTTGTCTGGGATAATGTCAGCTTCCACCGAACCAACATTGTTAGGGATTGGTTTGCTGCACATGAAAGGATAACAGTGGAGTTCCTTGCACCATACTCTCAATTCCTAAATTTTTTTAGGAAAAAAAAAGTTTTTTTCAGCATGGAGGTGGAAAGTATATGATCATAGACCTCAAGATCAGATTCTGTTGGATGCCATGAATGCTGCATATGAGGACATCACAGCTGATCATTGATGGGGAGGGGTGCGGCATTCAAGGAGATTTTTTCCCATCGCTGCATGGCAATGGAAAACATCAGATGTGATGTTGATGAAAATCTTTGGCCTGACCAACAAGAAGGACAGGATGTCCACCAAGAATCATTTTTTTCATGGATGTTATTTGGTATTTGTGGTAACTTAAGAAATATATAATGTACAGTAATTGGACAAGCAAGATTTCACTTACATGTAATACATTCGTACAAAAATAAATGTATTGTATAAATACAAATGTTCATATACTTTTTTTTCCTATGTACTATTGACTCTTCTCAACAAATATCAGATTTGTTTTTTTAATAAAACCTTAATTTCCATGGTTGACTGTCATGGTGAAAAATCAACTAAACATTTTGACCAGTGTGGCTCACACGATGACAAAAATACTTAATATTTTTGGTGGCCTTGGCCAAATTACTGACACGATATCTAGGTTTTGAAGCATGAATGAAATGTTTTGGGTGAGTAACTACATTTTGCAGACATGCAATAAAGTTCTGAAGTTCCAGCAAACAGTTGTGACATTTGCACTCACAGTTTATAGAATGTTAAGACTGTTTCGAAAAATGTGCCAAAGCAATTGAGGAAAAACTGTAATAACTTCATTACTGCCGGTGTTACGAGATTTTCGGTTTCCGAGATTTTCGGTTTCAGTGGGCGGAGCACACATGAATATTCATAAGTTTCCCGGACATGCGCGTGGAACCAAGTGGAACTGAGGATTTCAGTTCACGCTCCTTGTATCTCAGCAGGTTTAATGGTATTGTCACGGAAAAACCTGCCTCACCAGCCGAATCAGCCTCCTACACCTGCTCACAATCACCTGATTACTAATCACGTACACCTGCACCCACTTACCACACCAGTTAAATACTCACTCACCTCAGTCACTCGTTGGCTGGTCTCAAGGTTACAAGCTGCTCTGTATGAGTTCCTTGCCTCCCGATCTTCCTGTCAAGCCTTGGATTCCTCAGTTCTCAGCCGGAGGACCAAAGTGCCGACCCCAGATAAGACTGTGTTCTCTACTTCCATTTATTCCCCTGCTCCCCCCTCCAAACATCACCCACCATCGCCTTGAAGTCCGGATAAATACTCAGTGAGTGTGGAGTGTAAACGAGGAGTGTCTCCGGATCTGCTATCCCGATCTGCCATCGGAACGACTCCTGTCTGTTCCACCTCTGTGGAAAGGCCCGATTCATTGCCTGTCACTCGCTCCTCCTCCCGCATATATCGGCTTTCCGTATGTGTTCAGCAAGCTCTCTGCCCTCACCTCCACCTCACCGTCCATGGGACTGTGCCGATTGACCTGCTGCCTGGGGCCCCCCTACCCAAGGACCCGTCTATCCACTGGCGATCCCGGCGAGAGCCGCTATGGAGGAGTACGTTCAGTAAGTCTTGCAACAGGGTTTCATCCTCCTGTCCACCTTCACACCGCATCATTGGCGTTCTTTCTTTCTGGCGTGCCAAGAAAGATGGGTGACGGAGACCTTGCTGTCGATTACCAGGCCTCAATGACCAAAACCGGTGAAGTTTGCCTATCCCCTTCCTCTGGTCCCTGCGGCCTTGGAGGAGCTCCGCGGGGCCTGCGTCTTCAGCAAGCTGTATCTAAGGAGCGCCTATAACCTCATCCGCATTCGCAGGGGTGACTAATGGAAAACTGCCTTTGTAACGCCCACCGGGCACTATGAGTACCGGGTCATGCCCTATGGGCTTTCCAACTCACCCTCCATATTCCAAAACTTCATGAATGAGATCTTCAGAGACATGCTCAACCGGTTCGTCCTCATCTACATAGACGATATACTCATTTACTCACCCAATCTCGAAGCACACCGTAACCATGTCACCCAAGTACTCCAACGCCTCCACCAACACCGCCTGTATCTCAAGGCGGAGAAATGTGAGATCCACCGTTCACTTCCTGGGCTACATCGTCACCCCTGCAGGGGTGCAAATGGACCAGAGGAAGGTGGATGCCGTTCGGAACTGGGCCCAACCGACTACCATCAAAGAGATGCAGAGATTCTTGGGGTTCGCAAATTTCTATCGCCGCTTTATCGCCCACTTCAGCCAGTTGGTGGCACCACTTACCTCTCTCCTCCGATGGAAGGCCAAACTCCTCACCTGGACCTGGAGGCACTCCAGGCCTTCAGTCAGCTCAAAGCCGCCTTCTGTACGGCTCCGGCCCTTTCACACCCAGACCCCAATCTCCGCTTCGTGGTCGAGGTGGATGCAGCGAACCTGGGAGTGGGCGCCGTCCTGTCACAATGGCGAGGTGAACCCCCCCGTGCTCCATCCATGTGCGTATTTCTCACGGAAATTTTTCCCGGCGGAGCAGAACTACGACGTGGGAAATCGGGAGTTGCTGGCCATCAAGCTCGCTCTGGAAGAGTGGCAGTATTGGTTGGAGGGTGCCAAGCACCCATTTGAGGTGATCACAGACCACAAGAACTTACAATACCTCAGAGAGGCCAAACTTCTTAACCCGAGGCAGGCCCGCTGGGCTCTGTTCTTTACCCGCTTCCACTTTGTGGTCATTTACCGTCTAGGGACTAAGAATGTCGGAGCGGACGCGCTTTCCCGCCAACACCAGCCAGATCCTACCCCCGAACAACCAGAGCCCATCCTGCCACCTGCCGTCTTCATGTCTCCCATTCAGTGGGCACTCACCGACCATATCCGTGCCGCCACTCTCACCGAACCCTCTCCGCCGGGAGGCCCAGAAGGGAGGTGCTATGTCCCATCCACCCTGCGTGTCACCCTTCTGGATTCAGTTCACACCTCTCCGGGATCGGGGCACCCAGTCAGCCGCCGAACCCTCTCGCTCCTCCAGAACCGCTACTGGTGGCCCCACATTGCCCGAGATGTCGCCCGGTATATCAAGGGATGTTCGGTTTGTGCCATCTCCACCACGCCACATCGTCTGCCCGAAGGGAAACTGGTTCCGCTACCCATCCCTTGCCGGCCCTGGTCCCACCTGGGTGTGGACTTTGCCACTGACTTACCTCCCTCAAACGGATTCACGACCATCCTAGTAGTCGTCGACCGGTTCTCCAAATCCTGCAAATTAATTCCCCTGCTGGGATTACCTACCACCCTGGAAACTGCCGAAGCCCTCTTCCAGCACGTATTCATGAACTTCGGTCTCCCAGAAGACATTGTTTCAGACAGAGGCCCTCAGTTCATCTCCAGGGTCTGGCAAGGTTTTTTCCGCCTCCTGGGAGCATCAGTCAGTTTGTCCTCTGGATACCACCCGCAGACCAACGGCCAGACCGAACGGAAGATCCAGGAGATCGGACAGTATCTCCGGGCCTACTGTCATGACCATCAGGACAGCTGGAGCCAGTACCTACCCTGGGCCGAGTATGCCCAGAATTCCCTGCGCCAGGAAACCACTAGACTCACCCCATTTCAATGTGTTCTAGGTTACCAGCCTCGGTTTCCTTGGACCGAGGAACACTTGAAAGCCCAGCGGTAGATCACTGGTTCCGCGAGAGCGAGAGGGTATGAGACTCAGCGCATATTCATCTCCAGCGGGCCTTCCGGAGGCACCAGGCCAATGCAGACACTCGTCGGTCCGACAATCCCATCTATCAACCAGGGGACCAAGTCTGGTTATCCACCCGGGATATCCGCCTCCGGCCGCCCAGCAGGAAGCTGAGTCCCCGGTACACAGGTCCTCTTCCCGTAGCAAGGCGCATCAACGAAGTCACGTACCAGTTACACCTGCCTGCCCATTACCGGATCTCACCCACCTTTCATGTGTCCTTGTTTAAACCCTTCACTAATCCTCTTCTCCCTCTCTTCACAGAACACGAGGTACCCCCCCTCCGCCCGAGGTCCTCCCCAACGAGACCATCTACAGAGTCAAGAAGATCCTCGAATCCCGGTGGCGAGGCGGCCGGCTTCAATACCTCATAGACTGGGAGGGGTACAGTCCTGAGGAGAGATCATGGGCAGACAGAAAGGACATACTGGACCCGTCCCTCCTCAACGACTTCCACCAGGCTCATCCTGACCGTCCCGCTCCCAGGGGCCGCGGTCGTCCTCACCGTCGGTCTCGGGCGTCGGGGTAATGTAACGGAAACACTTGCCTCACCAGCCGAATTAGCCTCCTACCCCCGCTCACACTTTTCCCGGGATTCAGAGTGAGTCGCGGGAAGAAAAAGGAGGCTGCTCGGAGAGCGTGAGTGTGCTGCGCCATCAGGCGGGATTTACCGGGGAAAACCCTCCACATCAGCACCTTTCCGGGAACACATAAGTTTACCCTGCCATCGAATAACATTGCAGGATTCGACTCAAGTAAGATGTTTCCTTCTTCCATCAGAAACCTACGGATTAAGGGGTAAAAGTAAAGAAGTTTGAACGATCGGGAGAGATTGCATTGAGACACTTGCTACACATTTGAACTGTTTTACAAGTGGACTGCGTTGGACTTAAGAGAATTGAAAATGCAGCCTGCACAGCCTAATTCAGCAGCCTGCGAGTTTTGAAAATTGTTATTTAGGAAATGCAGGAATGTTAATTTGAATAGGGTGAAATACACCATGTAATTGTGTTAAAGAGATTTGTTGTTGTTGTTTTCTGAAATGTTGAAATGTTCTCTTTAAGGGAGTGTTTATTCCAAACTGTGGAAAAAAAGCTGAATTAGCCCTAATTGTGTATACACTGTTTACTTAAAAGAGCCCAAGGGTTGTATCTTTGATACATTTGTCATTAATTTCTCAGTTTATATTTGTTTATTCAGTGTTTATTTTCTCTGACTGATTTTCCAGATTTCAGGTTAAGATGACTAAAACGTTCTTTTAATTTTTGATTTCCAGAAATTAAAGAGTTCATTCTGAACCAGTCAATTTACTTTGTGAATATTCGTCTGCTTGTTACTGCTGGTAACTTGACTTTAGGCGATTGTTGGTTCTGGGGTAGGGGCGTTCCCTTCTATTCTGCAGGACATTGTGAGGTTGGGGAGATATTTGATGGTTTAGGGCTTTCTCATATGTGCTGTAAACTCCAGGTTAGGCCCGTGACAATATAAAGCCTGGAGCCCTCCTCATTTTAGCCCAAATATATTAATCAGAATAGTACGGAGCGTATTGAATTTGGAGACAAGGACAAAGATCCTTTGTCACCATTCATCCAGAGCCACAGGATATTAACCCCTATCAAGACGGGCATAAGTACCCGTTACATTTGGCGTCATGAACAGGATCCGTTTTTTTGCCTGTTATATAAGTGGGGAATAAGTAGCCTACATGGAGAAATGGAGGATTTACAGAAAGAAGTAGATTTACTTAACAGAAAATTGCATGAACAAGGTGATGCTTTGCTACTGGCCAGAGAAGGTCAACGTGAGGCCTTGGCATTAGCAAAAGCTGCCACTGAAAAACAGAGTGTAACTTCAGCCATTTATATCCCTCGGGAAAGAAAGCTTTCTGACTTCAGTGGTATGTCCGGGGAACAAGACGTGGTAGAATGGATTGATCAAGTGAGATCCATCTTCTGGTTGTCCCGCATACCTGAGGATGATCAAGTTGAACTTCTTAAACAGCACCTTAAAGGGGAAGCTAAGTTGACTGTAAAGTTGATGCTGGGGGAAACTGAAAACGATCCAGAAAAAGATATTTGAGGTGCTCATTGACACATATGGTGACAGAACACCAGTTGGGACTCTACTGAGGGAATTTTACGAAACCACTCAGAGACCAGGAGAAACGGTTAGGTTATTTGCGTATGCTCTTCAGCAAAAGTTGGAGAAGGTCTTAAAAAGAGACCGCGATCGTGTACCTCAACCAGAAGTTGTTCTGAAGGAACAACTGGTATTGGGTTTGTTTGATGCCGGTCTTCGCCGGGAAATTAAAAGGACAGTTAAGGAACGGAGGGGTATGTCTTTCAAGGATGTGATAGAAGCTGCGATCACCTGGTCAGAGGAGGGTGAAAAGAATGTGTCAGCTTTAAGCAGTGGCAAGTCCAGAGCCACCGTGAGTGCTACTACTGTTGTGGAAGAATCACCTTCACTCAGCTTAGAAAGCCTGCATGGGGCTAATCAGAAACTAGCGGCCCATCAAGAAGAGCTGTTTAAAGAGGTTTGCCTTGTTAAAGAAATGAGGGTAGAGCCAAGGGAAAGTTACAAACGCAGCTCCCGGGCCCCGCTGAAGGATAGTGATGGTAGATATATTTGCTACTCCTGTAACCAGCCCGGCCACACGAGTCGCTACTGTCCTCAAAATCGAGAAAAACAGCCAGGGCTGTCGGTGACCAGGACTACGACTGTGTCGAGTCAGCATGGTGATAGTACGGGTGTAGATATGTCAGCTTCGATTCGTGTTCAGTCTGCCTCATCCGAGGTCCATGGCCACTCAGTTACTAGTCAGGCATTTGGTAACTGTCTGGTTATTGAGGTAAAAATAGCTGGGGTTGTAACCCGCTGTTTGTTGGACACAGGCTCGGAGGTTACAACCATTACAGAGTCTTACTTTAGAGAACATTTTGGTAGAGATGGATCAGAGCTATCGAGTGCCAGATGGGTGCGCCTCACTGCGGCAAATGGATTGGAGATCCCAGTGGTTGGGTGTCTGGAGACTGATGTGGAGTGCATGGGACAGACCTTATGTAATAAGTGTGTGTTTGTTTTAAAGGATCCAGAACAGTCAGGAGAGGTGGGGACTCCTGGTATCGTTGGCATGAATATATTGGGGGACCTTAAGGGACTGCTTGGGTCACACAAGGAGGTGACCAAGCTAGACCGCCACAGGGGGTTGAGAGAGAATGCCTGTGTCAAGAGAGTACTGGCGACCATTGAGAGGGAAACAAACTACATTGCCCCATCAGGTAGAATAGGTTATGTCAAGGTAGCAGGGAGGAGGAAAGTTACTATTCCGCCATACACTCAGGTAATTGTACAAGGGCGTTGCCGAACTCCAGTTAAAAGCCAATGTCAAGTCTTAGTGGAGGCTACAACAGGAGTAAGTCTGCCAAGTGGGGTTCTTGTTGCTAATGTCTTGACCCAGGCAAAAGAAGGAAAGGTGCCAGTTCGGATATTAAATGCCACTAGTAAGCTAGTGAGACTGTCACCTAGAGCTAGGCTTGCTGAGGTTCATAAACCGGCCGAGATCTACCTGAAAGACCCGATCATTTTTGAGGAGCAACAAGATGCGCTCTGTGTACGGGTTAAAAGTGAGGAGGTCAGTTGTCATGGTGGATTATCTGACCCATTGCCAATCTCAGTAGAGGTTAATATGGAACTTTTGCAGGCTGATCATACGTTGAAGTTGAGGGCACTTCTAGAGAAACACATAGATGTGTTCTCTAAGTCCGAGAGTGACTATGGTCACACCACTGCAGTTACACACTGCATCCCTACAGGGGATGCTCAGCCCATCAAACAACGTCACAGACGCATCCCACCACAAGTCTTTCAAGAGGTCAAGCGACATGTACAGGACCTTGTGTCTCAGGGCATCCTTAAGGAAAGTTGCAGTCCATGGGCTTCCCCCACAGTGATTGTTGTTAAGAAGGACGGGGGAATTCGGTTTTCCTGTGATTACAGGAGACTGAATCAAATAACCTGTAAAGATGCGTACCCTCTACCTCGAGTGGAGGAGTCAATTGATGCCTTAGGAAATGCCCGTATTTTTTCAACGCTTGATCTGACATCTGGCTACTTCCAGGTTGCCATAGATAGTCAAGATCAAATAAAGACAGCGGTGACTACACCTTTCGGGTTGTTCGAGTGGACCTGCATGCCCTTTGGGTTATGCAACGCCCCGGCGACGTTTCAACGCCTAATGGGGTGGTCCTTGGAGATTTGACATTTGACACTCTTTTAGTATATTTGGATGACATTATAGTCTTCTCCAAAGACTTTGATGAGCACTGCGAGAAACTAGATCTAGTCTTCACTCGTTTGAGGGAAAACAATTTGAAATTGAAGCCCAGTTAATGCTTCCTTTCAAGGAAAGAGTCAAGTTCTTGGGTCATGTTATATCTAAGGAAGGCATTCAGGTAGACCAGGAAAAAGTGCAGGTGTTGGAGACATGGCCGGTCCCAAAGTGTCCTAGAGATGTACGGCAGGTATTGGGGTTCATGAGCTATTACCGCAGATTTGTGCCCCAATTTGCTCAAATTGCAAGGCCCTTGCATGAGTTGATAGGTAAATCCCACAAAGCTCAAGAGTCATCCAGAGCTCTGTCTTTTGAATGGTCTAAGCAGTGCCAGGAGGCTTTCGACACCTTAAGGAAAGCTTTAATGTCTTTTCCAGTCTTGGCATTTCCAGATTTTAGCCTTCCCTTTACCTTGACAACCGATGGTAGTCTACGAGGGCTTGGAGCCATCTTGACTCAGAAACGAGATTGTGTAGAACATGTGGTAGCATATGCAAGCCGTGGGCTCAGAGGCACTGAAAAGAATGATCGTAACTATAGTGCTTTTAAATTGGAGCTCTTAGCTCTTAAATGGGCGATTATGGAGAAATTCCGTGAATACTTGCGGTTTAGCAAGTTTACGGTGGTCACTGATCACAATCCCCTGAGATACCTCAGCTCTGCGAACCTTGGGGTGGTGGAGCAGCGATGGGTTGCTCAGTTGGCAGAGTTTCACTTTGATATCCTGTACAAACCAGGCAGACAAAATGTCAATGCAGATGTTTTGTCCAGGATTCCTGATCAGATAGAGCCTGAACAAACTGACACTGGCCCAGACTTCTTGTTGATAAATGAAAAGCAAGTGAGAAGTAGTCTTGTGTCCCAGTCCAAGGGTAACGAGAAGTGTGATGATGTAATGGTCAGTCAGTTTGTGATGTTGGGGGAGGTCGCTGGTTATGACTGGGAGGAGGTGCAAAAATTGCAGAAAAAGGACATTACAGTTGGGGTAGTACACACAGCCATCAAGATGGGTGTAAGGCCGAGCAGAACCCAATTGGGGGCTATGAATTCCATGGCCAAAAAGTTGGCTGATCAGTGGGGACGCCTTGCGTTGTACCAAGGGGTACTCTTTAGAAAGATTAGAGACCCCAGGGATAGTAAGGAGGTATGGCAGCTAGTGGTGCCAGAGTCATTGCGCCCGTTAGGCCACCACTTTTGCAGAGGGGTCCTCGCACAGCCTGATAAGCGCCCCATGTCAGGCGGTTCGTGGACGCTGCGCGCCGCCCCCTAGACGATTTTTCCCGCCCCCGACGACCGCCGGGGCGCCCAGGGGAGGCCCGGCGGGGCACGCCGGAGGCGCGAGTCGGGGCCTGGGGCCCCCGGGGGCCCCACGGAACGGCGACGGATCCGGGCACTTTTTTTGCCCGTTTCGTCGCGATCTGTGGGTTGGCCACAGGGGGGCGGGCTCCTGATGCGGGGCGCTTACGCGACGCCTGTCGAATAGGTTGGGGGTGGCCGTCCACGGGCAGCCTAAACCTCCCACGGAGCGCTTATTTGGCCGGAAGCTCCCTATTGGCCCCTCTGACCGACTAAGGACCGCCCCCAGGCCCCGCCCACTGACCACGGACTGCCTATTCGTCCCCCTGACCTCCTATGGGACCACGGGCCCGCCCTCAACCCAGGTGACACCCCAGGCCCCGCCCAGTGACCACGGACAGCCTATTCATCCCACTGACAACCTATGTGACCACGAAAAGCCTATTCATCCCACTTACCACCTATTTGACCACGAAAAGCCTATTCGTCCCACTTATCACCTATTTGACCACGAAAAGCCTATTCGTCCCACTTACCACCTATTTGACCACGGTCTGCCTATTCGTCCCCCTGACCACCAATTTGACCACGGACTGCCTATTCGTCCCCCTGACCACCTATTTTTGCCTCGGACAGCCAATTCGTCCCACTTACCACCTATTTGACCACGAAAAGCCTATTCATCCCACTTACCACCTATTTGACCACGAAAAGCCTATTCGTCCCCAGGACCGCCCATGTGACCGCAAAAAGCCTATTCGTCCCCCTGACCTCCTATGTGACCACGAAAAGCCTTTTAGTCCTCCTGGCCATAATGATGATTTTATCATGTAAAACACATTTATTTATTTACGTTACAACAAATTTGGTAAGTACACTTGGGAAACAGCGTCTGACAAGTTCATGTACATTACAACTCATCAATATTCATATTTACCTCGAAAAATGTCTGTCCATGGAAAGCCTACGTAGGTACCATCAAGTAAGTTACCCAGGGGGTTTTGTGTTTTTTTTTTTTTTTTTCCCCCCACTTGTGTACTGATGTTGGGAATTGGAGTTGGATTTTGGTGAGTTTCACCACTGCCTGCCCACCCGTAACTTATTTGAAGGGGCCTGGAGGCCCAGTCAAATAAGTTACAGCTGTCACTTGTCACTTGCCCACCCGTAACTTATTTGACGGGGCCTCCACATGCTTTCCGTGGACAATGTATTAATAGGTCATATGTCATAAATACGATGATTTTATTGAGAAAAACCAGCTATACAGTGCTCAGGAAATGCCGTCCAGGAGTGCAATGGCTTAATTTGCATAAAAATACACCGTCCACGGAAAGCCTGTGGAGGCCCCGTCAAATAAGTTACAGCTGTCACTTGTCACTTGCCCACCCGTAACTTATTTGACGGGGCCTCCACAGGCGTTCCGTGGACAATGCATTAACGAGTCATAATTTAAGTTTTTAATCATTTTATTATGCAAACCGTACAGTGCTACACTCTGGAGACACCGTCTGACAAGTTCATATACATTAGAACTCATCAATATTCATATTTACCTCAAAAAAGGTCTGTCCACGGAAAGCCTATTTAGGTACCGTCAAGTAAGTTACAGGTGTCACTTGCTGATGTTGGGAATTGGAGTTGGATTTTGGTGAGTTTCACCACTGCATGCCCACCCGTAACTTATTTGAAGGGGCCTGGAGGCCCCGTCAAATAAGTTACAGCTGTCACTTGTCACCTGCCCACCCGTAACTTATTTGACTGGGCCTCCACAGGCTTTCCGTGGACAATGCATTAACGAGTCATAATTTAAGTTTTTTATCATTTTATTATGCTAAACGTACAGTGCTACACTCTGGAGACACTGTCTGACAAGTTCATATACATTAGAACTCATCAATTTTCATATTTACATAAAAAGGTCTGTCCATGGAAAGCCTATTTAGGTACCGTCAAGTAAGTTACAGGTGTCACTTGCTGATGTTGGGAATTGGAGTTGGATTTTGGTGAATTTCACCACCGCATGCCCAGCCGTAACTTATGGAGCCCCTGTCAAATAAGTTACAGCTGTCACTTGTCACTTGCCCACCCGTAACTTATTTGACGGGGCCTCCACAGGCGTTCCGTGGACAATGCATTAACGAGTCATCATTTAAGTTTTTATTCATTTTATTATGCAGAAAACTTATACAGTAGTGTGCATACCACTGTAGGGAAACACCGTCTGACAAGTTCATATACATTAGAATTCATCAATATTCATATTTACCTCAAAAAAGGTCTGTCCACGGAAAGCCTATGTAGGTACCGTCAAGTAAGTTACAGGTGTCACTTGCTGATGTTGGGAATTGGAGTTGGATTTTGGTGAGTTTCACCACTGCATGCCCACCCGTAACTTATTTGAAGGGGCCTGGAGGCCCCGTCAAATAAGTTACAGCTGTCACTTGTCACTTCGTAACTTTTTTGACGGTTGAGGCTATCCACAGGTCTGTTACCGTGCGACATAGTCTTAAAGAGTCATAATTTAGTTTTTAATCTTGTATTAGGCACCAAAAAACATACAGTGCTACACTCTGGATTCACCGTCTGACAAGTTCATATACATTGAGACCCTCAGTCAATCATATTACCTCAATAAAAAGTCTGTCCTATCTGGAAGGACAATGTATGGTAACTGCTCAAGGTAAGTTACAGGGGTTACTTGATGATGTTGGGGAATTGGATGTTGGATTGTTGGTGTGTGTCATCACCACTGCATGTCACCTCGTACACTTGAATTTGAAGGGGCGCTGGAGACCCAGGTTCAAGAATATGTTACAGCGGGTCACTGCGTCACTTGCCCACACGTAACTTTTTTGACGGGGCCTCACATGCTTTCCGTGGGACTAAGCATTAAAGAGTCATATGTAAGTTTCAGCAAATCATGTATTAGCAAAACGTTACAGTGTTCACTCTGGGATGCACGTCTCGACAAGTTCTATTACATTTAGAAGCCTCAAAAATCAAATATGTACCTCAAAAAAAGGTCTGTCACGGAAAGCCTATTACTGGGTAACAGGCAACGTAAAGTTACAGTTGCACTGATGAGGTTGAAGGAAATTGGGTTGGCATTTTGGTGACGCAAATTCAAGACCAACTCACCCACTTTCAAAACCATGCTAAATGTTGTGAGCCTTTGATACTGCATTTCTGAATAAGATACAGTATTCACTCTGGTGTCATTTTAAAGCAGAGTCATTGTGCTTTATATTGATGTAAATTAATAAAAAATAGAACAATAATTGCTGAAGAAAAATAATTTAGTCTGTCAGATTTCCGAAGCCGTCGGTCAGGAATCAAAACAGCTGAATGTGAGCCTTGATTTCTCCATTTCTGAATAAGATACAGCATTCACTACTGGTGTCATGTTAAAGCAAGTACATCAGCTTTATGATGATGTAGATTATTAAGATAACTAGACCAATAATTGGTACTGATAATGAAAAATATAATAGTACTCGTCAGATACTAGGCCTCGGTACAGCGCACCAAAAACAGCTGAATTTAGGCTTTTATTTCTCAATTTCTGAATAAGATACATCACTCTCTCTGGTGTCATTTTAAAGCTGAGATTATCAGCTTTATGATGATGTAAATTATTAAATAATAGACCAATTATTGGCTGAATGAAAAATAATTTAGTATTATCAGATTTCCATAGGCCTCGCTCATTCACCAAAACAGCTGAATGTGAGCCTTGATTTCTCCATTTCTGAATAAGATACAGCATTCAATCTGGTGTCGTTTTAAAGCAGAGATCATCAGCTTTATAATCATGTAAATTAATAAATAATAGACCAATAATTGGCTGAATGAAAAATAATTTAGTACAGTCAGATTTCCATAGGCCTCGCTCAGGCATCAAAACAGCTGAATGTGAGCCTTGATTTCTCCATTTCTGAATCAGATACAGGATTTTCTCTTGTGTCATTTTAAAGCAGAGATCATCAGATTTGTGATGATGTAAATTATTAAATTATAGACCAATAATTGGCTGAATGAAAAATAATTTAGTACAGTCAGATTTCCATAGGCCTCGCTCAGCCACCAAAACAGCTGAATGTGAGACCAATTGATTCGCTATTCTGAATATGCGATGAGCATGCACTGCTACGGTGTCATTTTAAAGCAGAGATCAGTGAGCTTATGGAATGTAAATTAGTAAATACACTAGACCAAACAATGGTGGAATTGATAATTAAATGGATAAAATAAGTTTTAGTGTACTGATCAGACTTTCACATATTGGCCCTCGGTTCAGGCATCATAAACAGCCTGAATGTGGCCTTGATTCGCAATTTATGAATAAGATACGCTATAATTCACTCTAGGCTGTCAAATTTAAAAAAGAGATATCACGCATATAGATGATGTAAATTATTAATAAGTAGACCCAAAATTGGCTAGAATGAAAAATAATTAGTACTTCAGATTCCATAGCGAATCGCTCAGGCACCAACAGAGCTTAAGTGTGCGCCTTGATTGGTTCATCTAGTTCTGAATAAGATACAGCATTCAATCTGGTGTCGTTTTAAAGCAGAGATCATCAGCTTTATGATTTTGTAAAATATTAAATAATAGACCAATAATTGGCCGTTTTGGGTTTTATGAATGAAAAATTAATTTAGTAGATCAGATGTCTTCACGTATTCTAGGCCTCGATCAGGCACAAAAACGCTGATGTTGAGCCTTGATTACTCATTCTGAAAAGATACAGAGATTCACTATGGTGTCCTGTTTTAAAGCAGAGGATCATCAGCTTTCTGATGATGTAAAATTATTAAATAAATAGGACCACTAATATGGCTGAAGGCTGAAAAAATAATTTCGTACTGTCACAGTTTTCCATAGGGCCTCGGTCAAGCACCAAAACAGCTGAATTTGAGTTTTTATTTCTTCATTTCTGAATAAGATACAGGATTTTTTTTCTGGTGTCATTTTAAAGCAGAGATCATTAGCTTTATGATGATGTAAATTATTAAATAATAGACCAATAATTGGCTGAATGAAAAATAATTTAGTACAGTCAGATTTCCATAGGCCTCGCTCAGCCACCAAAACAGCTGAATGTGAGCTTTTATTTCTCCATTTCTGAAAAAGATACAGCTCTCTCTCTGGTGTCACTGTAAATCAGAGTTATTGTGCTTTATATTGATGTAAAATATTAAAAAATAGACCTATAATTGGCTGAGACTGAATGAAAAATAATTTAGTACTGTCAGATTTCCATGGGCCTCACTCAGGCACCAAAACAGCTGAATGTGAGCTTTTATTTCTCCATTTCATGCTCATTGGATGCTTACATTTATTTAATATATAAAATTATGATCTTTTGCAGATTTCTAAAGGTACAAAAAAGAAAAATTAGTGACACTGATGACAGTGGGGTGGGAATTCTTGGTTTCAACAGTACTGTAAGTACAATATAAAACCAAACAATGAAAATTAATTTAACAAAATTAATGGAACTTATTGTACAACATTTCACATTTCATTGCTTTGTTTTTTTTTCTATGTTGTTTGCCCCAGGCAACCACCGTGATCCTCACAGCCTCTGTAAGTTTTGTATACTTTTCATTAAGTTGTTCATATACATTTAGACAGTGATTATTATGTGTTTTGATATTTGACAGTTGTTGTGGTGTGGTCTTTTGAAGGACACCCATGAACACACCAGTGATGATAATGATGATGCAGGTCTTGGCCCTCCATTTCCATTTCCACCTCCATCACCACCTCCACTACCTCCACTTTCCCCTTCCTCTTCCCCACCACCTTCCCCGCCACCTTCATCTCCACCACCTCCACCTCCATCACCACCACCTCCACTTTCCCCTTCCTCTTCCCCACCATCTTCCCCGCCACCTTCCCCTTCCCCTTCCTCTTCTCCAACATCTTCCCCGCCACCTTCATCTCCACCACCTCCACCCCCACCACCTCCATCACTTCCACCTTTGCCATCTGAAGAAGTAATGTATTTCTAAAGCACTGAAGTATTATTGAAGCATTCAGTTCATAGCTCTTACATTTAATAGGTTATGTCTTTTTTGCCTAAAACTGCAAACTCAGTCAAGGGATTCAAGATTTAAATTGCTTTATTGCCATGGAAACAAGCACATACATGGTTTCATTATTATAATTATTGATATTGAAAATTATATCTAAAAATAGATTTCACCAGTATTGTTTGTTAATTTTGAATTTGCTTTTTCCTTCTCTCTAGTACTTTGCCGATGACGAGGCAGAGGAGCACTGATTTTTTCCTTTATTTGTAAATTACACATTTTTATAATTTACTAAATAAATATTTTACTTACCATAACTATGGACTCAGTTGTTATTTCATTTTACTTTATGGATATGTGTGTACAAACTTCAATAAGTTCAACAAAATGTGATTGGTTTTATCCTGTTTAAATTTAATATTACTATCTGTTCATTTGAATTTTTAATGTTACACCTAATTGATCAATATTTGAAGTGTTATATTTTAATATTCATATTCCCCTTATAAAAGGTCTGTCCACGGAAAGCCTATCTAGGTACCGTCAAGTAAGTTACTGGTGTCACTTGCTGATGTTGGGAATTGGAGTTGGATTTTGGTGATTTTCACCACTGCATTCCCACCTGTAACTTATTTGAAGGGGCCTGGAGGCCCCGTCAAATAAGTTACAGCTGTCACTTGTCATTTTCCCACCCGTAACTTATTTGACGGGGCCTCCACATGCTTTCCGTGGACAATGTATTAATAGGTCATATGTCATAAATACGATGATTTTATTGAGAAAAACCAGCTATGCAGTGCTCAGGAAATGCCGTCCAGCGGTGCAATGGCTTAATTTGCATAAAAATACACCGTCCACGGAAAGCCTGTGGAGGCCCCGTCAAATAAGTTACAGCTGTCACTTGTCACTTGCCCACCCGTAACTTATTTGACGGGGCCTCCACAGGCGTTCCGTGGACAATGCATTAACGAGTCATAATTTAAGTTTTTAATCATTTTATTATGCAAAAATTACAGTGCTACACTCTGGAGACACCGTCTGACAAGTTCACATACATTAGAACTCATCAAAATCAATATTTACCTCAAAAAAAGGTCTGTCCACGGAAAGCCTATTTAGGTACCGTAAAACAAGTTACAGGTGTCACTTGCTGATGTTGGGAATTGGAGTTGGATTTTGGGGAGTTTCACCACTGCATGCCCACCCGTAACTTATTTGAAGGGGCCTGGAGGCCCCGTCAAATAAGTTACAGCTGTCACTTGCCCACCCGTAACTTATTTGAAGGGGCCTGGAGACCCCGTCAAATAAGTTACAGCTGTCACTTGTCACTTGCCCACCCGTAACTTATTTGACTGGGCCTCCACAGGCTTTCCGTGGACAATGTATTAACAAGTCATAATTTAAGTTTTTATTCATTTTATTATGCAAAACGTACAGTGCTACACTCTGGATTCACTGTCTGACAATTTCATATACATTACAACGCATCAAAATTAATATTTACCTCAAAAAAGGTCTGTCCACGGAAAGCCTATGTAGGTATCGTCAAGTAAGTTACAGGTGTCACTTGCCGATGTTGGGTTTTGGAGTTGGATTTTGGTGAGTTTCACATGCATGCCCACCGTAACTTATTTGAAGGGGGCCTGGCAGACCCGCAAAGTTTACAGCTGTCAATTGTCACTTGCCCACCCGTAACTTATTTGACGGGGCCTCCACAGGCTTTCCTTGGACAATGCATTAACGAGTCATAATTTAAGTTTTTAATCATTTTATGCAAAACGTACAGTGCTACACTCTGGAGACACAGTCTGACAAGTTCATATACATTAGAACTCATCAATATTCATATTTACCTCCTCAAAAAAGGTCTGTCCACGGAAAGCCTATTTAGGTACCGTCAAGTAAGTTACAGGTGTCACTTGCTGATGTTGGGAATTGGAGTTGGATTTTGGTGAGTTTCACCACTGCATGCCCACCCGTAACTTATTTGAAGGGGCCTGGAGGCCCCGTCAATTAAGTTACAGCTGTCACTTGTCACTTGTCACTTGCCCACCCGTAACTTATTTGACGGGGCCTCCACATGCTTTCCGTGGACAATGTATTAATAGGTCATATGTCATATATACGATGATTTTATTGAGAAAAACCAGCTACGCAGTGCTCAGGAAATGCCGTCCAGCGGTGCAATGACTTAATTTGCATAAAAATACACCGTCCACGGAAAGCCTGTGGAGGCCCCGTCAAATAAGTTACAGCTGTCACTTGTCACTTGCCCACCCGTAACTTATTTGACGGGGCCTCCACAGGCTTTCCGTGGACAATGCATTAACGAGTCATAATTTAAGTTTTTAATCATTTTATTATGCAAAACGTACAGTGCTACACTCTGGAGACACCGTCTGACAAGTTCATATACATTAGAACTCAACAATATTCATATTTACCTCAAAAAAAGTCTGTCCAAGGAAAGCCTATGTAGGTACCGTCAAGTAAGTTACAGGTGTCACTTGCTGATGTTGGGAATTGGAGTTGGATTTTGGTGAGTTTCACCACTGCATGCCCACCCGTAACTTATTTGAAGGGGCCTGGAGACCCCGTCAAATAAGTTACAACTGTCACTTGTCACTTGCCCACCCGTAACTTATTTGACGGGGCCTCCACAGGCTTTCCGTGTACAATGCATTAATGAGTCATAATTTAATTTTTTTTTCATTTGATTATGCAAAACATACAGTGCTGCACTCTGGAGACACCGTCTGACAAGTTCATAAATATTAGACTCATTCAATTTCATATTTACCTCAAAAAAGAATCTGCACAGGAAATAAGCTGTGTATTGTAGGTTACGTCAGTAAGTTACATGGGGTCACTTGCTGATGTGGGATTGGAGGGATTTTGGTGAGTTCACCATGAATGCCCATGTTGTAATTATTTGACCGGGCCTGGAGGCACCTGTTATAATAGTTACAGAGTCACTAGTCAACGGGCGCGAGCACGTATATATATCTGTTTAAAGGGAGGCCTCCTACACGGCTATTCGCATCTGGACAATGCATTAAAGAGTCATAATTTAAGTTTTTAATTGAATTTAGATTATGCAAAAAAACGTCCAGTGCTACACTCTGGATCACCGTCTGCGTTTATGAAAGTTCTAAATATTAGAAAACTCATCAATATTCAATTTACCTCAAAAAGGCTGTCCACGGAAAGGAAAGCCTATGTAGGTAAGCGTCTCAACTAAGTACAGTGTCACTTGCGATGTTGGGAATTGGAGTTGGATTTGGGTGAGTGTCATCACTGCAATGCCCGCCGTAAACTTATTTGAATGGGGCCTGGAGGCCCCGTTCAAATAAGTTCAGCTGTCCACTCGTCACTTTCCCACCCAGTTTATTTGACGGGCCTCCACAAAGGCTATCCGTGGACAATGCTTAACGAGTCTATTTAAGTTTTTTAATAATTTATTATGAAAAGGACAGGCCTACACTCTGGAGAAACGTCTGACAAGTTATATACATTAGAAACGCAATTACAAAATTAATATTTACTCAAAAACGGTCTGTCCACGGAAGAGAGTGTGTAGAGGTAATTCGTCAAGTAAAGTTACAGTGGTGTCATGCTATGTACGATGTTTGGGATGGAGTTGGATTTTGTTGGAGTTTCACCACTGCATGCACACCCGAACTTATGTTTGAAGGAGCCTGGAGGCCCCGTCAAATAGTTTACAGCTGACTAGTCACTTTCCCACATAAACTTATTTACGAGGCCATCAACAGCTATCCGTGGACAGTGCATTAACGTCTAATTTAAGTTTTTATTCATTATTTATGTGAAAGAACGTACAGTGCTACACTCTGGAGACAGTGTCTGACAAGTTCATATACATTAGAACTGATCAATATTCATATTTACCTCAAAAAAGGTTTGTCCACGGAAAGCCTATGTAGGTACTGTCAAGTAAGTTACAGGTGTCACTTGCTTATGTTGGGAATTGGAGTTGGATTTTGTTGAGTTTCACCACTGCATGCCCACCCGTAACTTATCTGAAGGGGCCTGGAGGCCCCGTCAAAAAAGTTACAGCTGTCACTTGTCACTTTCCAACCCGTAACTTATTTGATGGGGCCTCCACATGCTTTCCGTGGACAATGTATTAATAGGTCATATGTCATAAATACAATGATTATATTGAGAAAAACCAGCTATACAGTGCTCAGGAAATGCAGTCCAGCGGTGCAATGGCTTAATATGCATAAAAATACACCGTCCACGGAAATCCTGTGGAGGCCCCGTCAAATAAGTTACAGCCGTCACTTGTCAATTGCCCACCCTTAACTTATTTGACGGGGCCTCCACAGGCGTTCCGTGGACAATGCATTAAAGAGTCATAATTTAAATTTTTATTCATTTTAGTATGCAAAACGTACCGTGCTACACTCTGGATTCACCCTCTGACAAGTTCATATACATTAGAATACATCAATATTCATATTTACCTCAAAAAAGGTCTGTCCACGGAAAGCCTATGTAGGTACCATAAGT
>JADLZN010012226.1:0-2500 GCA_018155175.1 Sinocyclocheilus anophthalmus
AGCATGTTGTTTGAATTTTGACATAAATATTGTGTTACACTGAATGACAATATAACATTATTTCAACCAAATTTTGACATTTTATTCTCCAAACACTAATTTGAAACCTTAAAAGTAGACACTTAACTTACATTTAATGTGCTTTCTATGAACATAAAATCACTTTTGCAAATTTCTTTTGATGCGGACATCTTAAAGGTGACGTATCATAAAATCTGTCTTTTCCTGGTTTTAAGTGCTATAATCAGGTCCCCGGTGCATCTACCAAGGAAACGTGAAAAAGATTAACTTAGTAACTTTGTTTTGGGAAGCCTTTTACTGCAAGCGTCTGAGAAAACCAGCGCGTCAGATTTCGCTCGCTTGGTGACGAGACAAAGATCTCATTATAATATCACCACCCCTTAATCTGTAAGTTTACACCCAAGGCACCTTCATTGTGTTTTCGCAAGCGACAACAGTGCACAAGTTCTAATGCCATGGAGAAAGTTTGAGCAGAACACACTAACTGTTCAGTGTTTGGCTGCACAGACGAGCACAGGACACTATTTAGAGTCCCAGCCTCAGAGGTGACAAGAGAGCAGTGGAATTATTGATTTATTTATTTATATTTGCTGCTGCCACACAGATCTAAAATAAACTAGCTGTTTACCTTCACAGACATAACCCACTGTTTTTGTAACTCGTGTGTTTATAACGTAATCTTGTGTGTGAATGAGAGCTTAGTTTAGTACTCGCATGCTGCGACAGCCGCTTTCTGTGCGTGTGCTTCAGATGAGTGCGCTCAGAAAACTGAAGTTTAAACTAATTTGGTTTAAAACGCATGATTTCAGCGTGGTAAACATGATAATTAGAACCAAAACATATGTTTTTAGCAGGTCCGAGCTGTAAATGCACAGCTCTATTTTGGAAAAGGGGGCAGGAAGCAGCAGCTCATTTGCATTTAAAGACACAGGCCAGAAAAACAGCGTGTTTCTGCTTCCACTCGAAATAGGCATTTTCAAAATGATATAATTAATTATCTGTGGGGTATTTTGAGCTGAAACTTCACAGACACATTCTGGGGACACCAGAGACTTATATTACATCTTGTAAAAAGGGGCGTAATATGTCTCCTTTAATGTCTTTGACCCACATGCAAACATGTAAATTACAGTCTGGTGCAGCTCTCCTAACCCTCTGCTTTCTGTACGTCAATCTGCAGGCAGTGATTTCATCCTGACGAGTAAAATCAAGCGCAGCGGATTGTGGAATTCACCCGTTTCTGAGGAATATCCCATCAACGCCGAAGACCAGAGTTTGGGCGCATCTCCTCTGGAATCAGGCGAGCGATACGAGAGCCGACGGCTGGATCTGAACACACAGCATCACGTGGAAGAAGCGTACAGACCGGCTGAGATCTCCCTGCGTGCGAATCCGTCAGCGGCGGAGAAGAGCTCACGCTGCCCTCAGTGCGGAAAGACCTTCACCACACGCTTCTACCTGAAGATCCACCAGCGCATCCACACCGGAGAGAGACCCTACACCTGCCCGCAGTGCGGAAAAGGCTTCTACTGCAACTCACACCTGATCTCACACCAGCGCTCGCACACCGGAGAGAAACCCTACAGCTGCGAGGAGTGCGGCAAGTCCTACTCGCACTTAAACTCGCTCAAACTACACCAGCGCAGCCACACCGAAGAAGAGGCGTATGCGTACTGGTGATTCATGAAATGCCACGTGACTTCGTTTGACATTCGGCACATATTTTATATGATAAATTATAAAATAACATTGCTTTGAGTTTGATACACTGCCTTTTTTTGAGTAGCTGGTTAACGTTACTTTTATATTGTTAAACATCGACTGATACATTAAATGCATTTCATTTATATATAAATACATTTTTCATTTTATGACCTGTAAAACCTGTGCTATGTTGTTTTGCAATATTTTATTAGTTTGTATGGATTATTTAATGTGGGAGCATCATTTTGCGATTGACAATAAAATCCCATGACTTTCTGATGGAAATACTTCTTGGGTGATTTAAAGCGAGTTATGATCACAGACGGCGTTTGCTGTATTTACACTGGTGTGTGTTGCAGGAATGTGTGTGTGTTTGAATGTGGTTTGATCCAAAGCTTCATGTAGATCATGTCACAGGAGATCAACTCAGTAAGGCTCTCTAGTAAATGTTAGAGAGGAAAGAATTGAAATAAATAAAATAATATAGAGATGCTCTGACTAACCAGTAATAGGGAATAACCCAATAATAAATAAATGTTTTAATTAAATCAAAGTTCATACAGAGATGCTCAAACAACAGTTCTGTTTTATTTAAAAAAATTAATATATATCTTATCAATATTTTAAAAAATTCAAAAATAAATTGAATATAGAGATTTCTAACTACAACAGCATTATGTCCAATAATAAATAACCAATAGTAAATAAATCAAAACTGATATAGAGATGCTAACGTACTGTTCACTATAATCACCGCATACATAAAATTAATATA